>BQNB010006459.1:76150-97428 GCA_026074375.1 Tanacetum coccineum | reverse complement strand
TGCAGAATTGATATTGTGAGGATTTTGATTCCTTTTTCTTCATATTTTTGTGTGGCTATCAAACAAGATAAAATAAGGGATAAAGTATTTAGTTTGTTAATGTTGCTGGTCGCATGGATGTTTTGCATGATCATTGTTGGCTAATGGCATGTATTTTGTTAGTTTATCAACAACTGGGAAGAAGCAGTAAAGCGTCTGAACGGTTTCTTTGTTTTTTCCAGATAATATCTTCTAAGATCTTTTCTCTATTTATGTCTGTTTGTTTTTTTTAGAGATAAGTGGTAAAAATCACTTTTAACCTTTTCAAAAATTCAGACAAAATATTTCACTTCTTACATCTTCTTTCCACTTCTTTCTACAATAATTAAATAATTCATACTTTTTCTGGGTTTATACGTTTTTAACCGTCTTTATTATTTTTTGTACATTTTTTACGTTTCCATCAATTTTAATCTGTTTTCAATGATTTCTACGTTTTCTCCGTTTTTCTACAATATATAATATTTTTTTACGTTTTCACCAGTTATTTTACGTTTTTGTCAGTTTTTTACGTTTTCGTCAGTTTTTTTACGGTTTCGTCTGTTTTTTACGTTTTCGTCAGTTATTTTACGTTTTCGTCAGTATTTTGACGTTTTTGTCAGTTTTTTTTACGTTTTCGTCATTTATTTTACGTTTTCGTCAGTTTTTTTACGTTTTCGTCAGTTTTTTACGTTTTTGTTTGTTTTTTTCCGCTTTCGTCAATTATTTTACGTTTTCGTCAGCTTTTTTATGTTTTCGTCCGTTTTTTTACGTTTTCGTCCGTTTTTTACGTTTCGTTAGTTTTTTTGTCTTTTTTTTTTACATTTCGTCCGTTTTTTTACGTTTCGTCCGTTTTTTACGTTTCGTCCGTTTTTTACGTTCTCGTCTGCTTTTTTACGTTTTCGTCTATATTTTTACGTATTTGTCAGTTATTTTACGTTTTCATCTGGTTTTTTACGTTTTTCTCCGTTATTTTACTTTTTCGTATGTTTTTTAACGTTATTGCCTATTTTTACGTCTTCGACCGTTTTTTTTATGTTTTCGTACGTTTTTTCTACGTTTTCGCCCTTCTTTTTACGTTTGCGTCCATCTTTTTACGTTTTCGTCTATCTTTTTACGTTTTCCTCCATTTTATTACGTTTTCGCATGTTTTTTAGGTTTTCGTCCGTTTTTTTAAGTTTTCGTCCGTAAAAGTACGACAATGTAAAAAACAGACAAAAACGTAAAAAAAGGACGAAAACATAAAATAACTGACGAAAACGTAAAAAAATGACAAGGTAAAAAAACTGACAAAACGTATAAAAACTAACGAAAATGTAAAAAAACTGACGAAAACGTAAAAAAAACTGACGAAAACGTAAAATAACTGACGAAAACGTAAAAAAACAAACGACAACGTAAAAAAACTGACCAAAACGAAAAAAACTGACGGAAACGTAAAAAACTGACGCAAACGTAAAAAACTAACGAAAACGTAAAAAAACAGACGAAAGCGTAAAAAAACAGACGAAAACGTAAAAATGCGACGCAAACGTAAAAAAACTGACGCAAACGTAAAAAAATTGACGAAAACATAAAAAAACGTAAAAAAACTGATAAAAAAGTAAAATAACTGACGAAAACGTAAAAAACTGACGAAAACGTAAAAATACTGACGAAAACATAAAAAAATTGACGAAAACGTAAAAAACTGACGAAAATGTATAAAAATAACGAGAACGTAAAAAAAAGATGAAAACGTAAAATATCTGACGAAAAGGAAAAAAAAAACAGAAGAAAACGTAAAAAAACTGACGCAAACGTAAAAAAAATGACGCAATCGTAAAAAAACTGACGTAAACGTAATAAAACTAAAGGAAACGTAAAATATAACTGACAAAAACGTAAAATAACTGACGAAAACGTAAAGTAACTGATGAAAACGTAAAATAACTGATGAAAACGTAAAATAACTGATGAAAACGTAAAATAACTGACTAAAATGTAAAAAAAGACGAAAACATAAAAAAACACTAGTAAAAAGATAAAGAAACAAAAATGAAAGAAGTACTTCTAGAGAAAAAAAATGGTCTTCTTCTTTGCAGATGAAGAACTTAGATGCACTTCTTTTTCTGCAGACATGGTTTGCAGATGAAGAGGTAAAACATCTGAAAAAACAAACGAAACCTAAGTCTCACGTACAATTATAGTGATCTCTAATTTACGTAAATAATGAACTAAAATGTTACGTTAAAATGTTCACATTATAAATTTATAATTAAGTCTATAACGTGTTTTGTTTTTATAAAAAAGAAGTTATGTAATGTGCTAGAGTTATTGAAGTCAAATGAATCATTTTGAAAACGTGTTGGACTTTAAATAAATGTATATCCGTTTGACAAAAAAAAAAGGATGTGCGAAGAAGACAAACAGGCAGTAACATTTTGAGTGACTAAATATTAGTTTTCGATATGACAAATGACAAACGTATACTCCTTGTTTTAGATTACTCGTATCTTATTTCAATTTTATTCGGAAGATAAATTGTCAGGTTCATATTTAAACAGAAAAGTGATAAAAGAGAAAAAAACGACTTCAGGGACTAAGGGTGAAAAAATTAAAAAAACAATAAAATATCAGTTGGGATTTTTGAGTCAGGGACCAAAGGTGAAAAAATTAAAAAAATTTAAAATTACTAAAATGCCCATCGTTGAAAAGTCAAACTAACACCCGTTACGTATAACGAGGCTCGAGAGACCAAACGGGTAACAACCGTGACAAAAAAAGACTAACGACATCGACCCCCGTTATATATGGACTGAATCCGCAATCGGGCCTAACCATAGGGACCAACGGTGTAATTTATCCAATTTATTTTGTCTAGAACATTGTGAGGATTGCTCAGATTGTGAACGAATTACATTACAATACATACATTTATCGTTGTACAGTAGAAGCTACAGTGCTTCTACAGTATTGAGCTCTCACTTTGGGCCGGCCCAATTATTTATTTTTAATTTTTTAAAAAAAATTTGGCATAAAATAGAGGAAAAAAATATTACAAAAGTACCGATTCAACTTTAAAATAATCGACATAGTCACAAACGTACAACTTTAGATTGCATTAAACGGTATCATTTAAAAAAAAAACCCCATATAGCAAAAAAACAAAGTGCTTAAACATCTTTGAAGGTTCTGTATTTACTTTATGTCAGCTGCCATCTAAGAGGGGATTGTTGTTTTCGTGGGGCAGTCGAGTATAAGAATCAAAGTGTATATTTATATGTATGTGGGTTGAGGGAAACAAGTCTTTCTGCCTCCAGTCCACCCTCCCGCCACCACAGCCCAGATCCGCTGCGTAGTTAATAGTGATACAAATCAAACAAAACTAAGGTATAAACAAATATTATATCAATGTCAAACAGAGGATATATACTTCCTATCCCATAGTGTATGTTCAACGAAGAACCATACTAACCGATGAGAGGAAGAGCTGATAGAGTGAAAACACAGACAACTTACACAAAAACCATCTCAAAATAATAAGAACCACAAACTTCTCGAATCTTGATGTAGTCCGGTGGGGTGGGGGAAAGAATAAAACAAATTATTATACTGGATACCGAAAGAATAAACCCCGCAATCAGGTTATTACATGAGACGGAAAAATAATGGACACGCAAGAAAAAAAAATATAAATACTCTCAAAGGGAATAGATTATAAACATTTAAACATGTGTTCTATCTGAGGTCCGAGACTTACAGACTATGGGTATGTAATGATTAAGGTGATAAGAATATAAACTATAACATGGTGAGGACCGCATCTAAAAATAAACTCGCACATAATTTTTAGTAATATTTATATTAAGTACCTAACTATTAAATAACAATGGCCACTGCCTACAACGAGACGCGAAAAATTAACGTCTCACGCGTAATCCGCTTGTTATGAAAAGTAAAGTGTATTAACGAGGTGGACCATACAAAACTTACACATCTCAGATTTATTAAAGAAAGCTACTGTATTTATTTTGCGGACGGGAAACTTAACACGCAACCACAATAATTTAAGAATCCTTGTAACGGTCTCTTCTATTATGTAGTTCCCTCAAGCTGCTTGATAGGTTGCACTAGAACAAATGCCTTAAAAATAAGGGAAATACTAAATTTCATATCTGCTACTGTTGGAAATTTAAAGACGAAACAATCAAATTCAACAAACGAAACAGAAGCTTTATTCAAATTACCAAACCAAATTCAAATGCAAACCAAACACAAATTCTAGTTTAAAAGGTAAAAAAAAAAACTAATATCATTGATCCCTATTTATAAGCAACCATTGATCCTTATTTATAGGCAACCGTTGACCTAGAAACAACCAAATCCTAACACTCAACCACTAAGGACTTTTCAAATGAGATTTGATTTACACACTCATGGTTTTAATTAAGACATTCCATTTTGTGCATAATATAATTGTACAGTGTTTATAGTGTGCTCAATATACTTGTTTATAGTGACGTGTATTTATTGGCAGACGCTATTGTATTTTACAATATGTCAACGGCCCAATGTTATTTCAATGCGAAATTTGCATTTGAGCATCTCCATTGCAAAAAGTAACAATAGCTTTTTACTATTCTGAAAAGCTTTTTGGGATGATTTTTTTACATTGGATAAAAAAGCTTTTTATAAAGACTTGTATAACTACATGTCATTCTTCAAAGCCATAATCTACAAAAATAATATACATTATTGTAGAATTATGACACTAAAGTTATCACTTATTTATAGTGTAATTTAGGTAAGTGACATATTGCTACAACTATAATGAAAAAAAAACACCAGCACTTTTGAATGTGAATTGTTGGTACTTGGTAATACAGTAATTTTTTTCCCTAAAATATCGTGAGATTTGCTCGCATTGTTTTACTTTATGTCTACACTTTCACTCTCTCGCATAGGGGTGAGCGACCGGACCGGACTTATGACCACTCATCGGTCTTATCTCGGGGTCAAACAGTCCGGTCCTCGGTTTTAGACCTGATGGACCGAAACATTAACAAGACCCATTCATTAATCAAAATTACGTTTTTCAACATGTACTGCATGACATATACTAAAAATGTCACAAACTTTCATCTCCATGCAAAATATATACTACAAATTAAATGTTACAAAATACAAACTGTACGCAAAACATATGTGGGAGTGGGACTACTTGAAATACATGGTATGAACTAACAACATAATACACACGTCAACTTGTGTAATAGCTATAAAGCAGTAAACACAAGTTATAAACACATGTTACAAACTTTCATCTCCATGCAAAACGCAAGTTATAAACACATGTTAGAAGATAAATTGAAGCTTTTAACACACGATAAACTTATACATGATCACATTTCTTTTGTAAGTATAATTTTGCAACCCGACAATATGAACTTATACCTCATGCACTCAAAAGCGGAGTCAACGGGGTAGCGGGCGGGTGATGGGCCTCCCCCAACTGGCCAACCGTTATCTTAACCAGTAGAGTCCAAGAAGTGTTTTTCGGGAAAAAAAAAGGCCGTTATCATAAAACAGACCGGTCAAAGTGTTGAATCAGTTTTGAAAAGTGTTTTTTCCAAAAAAATAGATAGTGGTCGGAAAAGGAAAGGTCGGAGAATGGAAGAAGAGACTAATAAAAGATGAAGAGTCATCTTTTTACTAATTCGTGACTGGTCTCGGAGTTCAAGAATGGGTAAAAAGAGTAGGCATAAGGAGTAGCAAATTAGTTTAATATATATCTTTTCTTTTACAATCTTTTGGTTTTAGTTTTAGTAAAAAAATATTGTTTTGGGTTTGTACCTTACAACAATGGACATTAATTATAAAAACTAACAAAACATCAAACGCACCGGCCCATTTAGCCGGCCCGATACCTTTTTTTACCTACCCGGGTTGCATACCCGTATGTTTACCGTCTCTCTCTCACCACCAGATCCGAACCGTAATTCACCCTCCGACTATGCTCCAACCCGTTCCGGCAATTACATTTTGCGAGTATTTTGTTAGTGCTACAGTGAATTGTGAGACAATGAACAGTGGAAGCTACATTAATTGCATTATTATATTTCGTAAGTGCTACGTAATTTTTCCACATCAATGTTTGTGTTCTTACATGAACACCAGGTGTATTCCATAAGTGATATCTGGGACTAGAGGTTTATATCCTCTTCGTTTAGGTGTCTTTGGTGTCTTTGATTATCACACATCGGAATTAAAGAGGAAGAAAGCATGTGTTTGCTGTCTTTGCGATATGGTATTTGTTAGTTTTTATAATAAGTGGTATCTGGGACTAGAGGTTTATATGCTCTTGGTTTAGGTGTTTTTGGTGTCTTCGGTTATCACACATCTGAATTAAAGAGGAAGAAAGCATATGTTTACGTTTGTGATTTAATTATCGTTTGTGTTATTGTTGATGTTGTTGTATTGTGTTTATGACATTTTGTTTCATTAGATGTGGGCTCATGTTACTTTCTTTAATGTTGGTTGTCAAATGCTTTTTTTATGTTAGGGTTTATGTTTGTTGTGGTAAGTTTGGTTAGATTATAATAAGTCTATATGTTGCATGGTGGTAGGCTTGATTTGGCTTATTGCCCTGATTTTTTGATTGCATTTTTGGTTCTTGCATTTTTGTGAATTTTTTGATGAATGCATTGTTAGGGTAAAGGTTTGTTACCGCTTTGTTTGATTTCATTTTGGCTTACGGCGTTTTCGTCCATGTTGTAATGGATGCATTGTTAAAAATAAGACTGACCCTGTTATTGATCATAACAGATTGGTTTCCCAATACGTTTTTATCAACCCGTGTTGCATACATGTATGTTTATTGTCTCGCACTTTGTTGATGCTTATATTGTGTTTTCTTGGTGCTAAACAGTATCTTTGATGCGGCATGCTTAGTCAACTTGCTGCCAAGGCTGCCATATCCTCAAAACGGAATGAGTTCCAAATATTATGGTTGTCTCTGGCTTGCGCGTTTGAATATGTGATGCCTATCAAGTTATTTTAAGTTTATTGTAGGCGATGATAATAATATTGCTTTTGATCATTTATTCTTTTGAAACTACGATGAGTTGCTGGATCGTGTTAGGTGCCACCCAGCCGTATCTTGGCGGGGCATCAATATATTGTGTCTGTAGTCGCGACGGGTAGGATACCCTTTTATCCGGTTCGAGACTCGCAAATCTGAGCCAAACTAATTTTTTTTCTTATATGTTATAGTTCAAACCTGCAATGGATAGAGGTGAGTCGGGTCAGTAACAAAATGAATATGGGTTGGTGCGCCATGTGTGAAAATGAACTGTTGCCCTGCTCCCAAACATGAGCCAAACTATTTCTTGAAGCTTATATGGAGTCATATTCACACTTATGACACACGCGTACTACGTCTGCTTATGGTGTGCTGTTCTGGTGCTTGCTTAGTTGGTGTTTCGATCATGCTTAGCTGCTTTGGCTTACGCTTGCTTTGTTTATCCCATGTTAGCTTCTTATGTTTGCAAATTATAAGCGATGATGATACTAACACATTTGTACGTTTCTTATTGATCACGGTGTGTGAAAATGGCCCGTATCTTGGCGGGGTAACACCAAGAAGGTAGTTTTTGCAGCCATGGTGGGTCGAATACCCTTTTCAAATTCGCACTCGTAAATCTGAGCCATTAAGTTTAGGTTTTCGTCTTTATTGACCAACTCTGCGTTCAAATGATCAGGCATCAACAACGATTTCGAGAGTGAAATTAGATTTTTGTTTGTGTTGCCTGGTTGCTTGAACGCATAAATGATCTTTGGAGTGTGGTAGGGGTTTTGCCACTATCACGCGTGCTTAAGTGGAGAAAACAGTTTCTAATTAGGCATACGTGATGGTAACATAATCCTTCTCGTATAGTAGGATGCTATATTAGGTGTTATTTGTTAAATACCGTTTCTACACCGATATGTTGTGCATGATGTTGTCATAAATATGAACTCTTAGGGTAAGTTATTGATGATGCATTTTGTGAAAGTAAGTATTATGATTGCTGGATTACTGTTCAATGTGTTACAATCATATGCGATGAAGACATTATTGCTTATGTGCGTTGATTGTTTTCTTACCATAATAAATAGGTAGATCATGACGGGTGAAAGCGACCCTTATCTTGGCAGGGCAGTATCAACAAAAAGGTGTTTACAGCCATGGTGGGTCGAATACCCTTCTAGTCGTAACCGCACTTGTAAATATGATCCAAAAAGTTAAACACTAAAGTGGAAAAATTACGTGACACTTAGAAAATATAATAATGAAGTAATATAAAACCAAAAAAAAAAAAATTCTTTTAAAATAGAATATAAAACTTTAAAAAAAAGTAAAAAAAATAGAAAAAAAAATTTAATACATTTAATAATTTATTAAACAAAATAGAAAAATAAAAAAAGATAATATTTAGACTTAAAAAAAAAAATACTATCAAAAATAAAAAATATAATAAAAATAAATAAATAAGAAATAAAAAAAATAGAGAAAAAATAAAATAAATAAAAATATAATAATGCAATTACTGTAGCTTTTACTATTCATTGTCTGACAATTGACTGTAGCACTAATAAAGAATGGCCACACGTAACAGAATTGTGTGATGTTTACAAACAGTGGAGTTAGTTTAATGTTTAAATTTGTTGGTGAAATGGTATTTTTAGTTGAACTGTTAGGGTAAGTTATTAATAATGCATTTTGTGAAAGTAAGTCATGTGACTGCTGCATTACTGTTCATTATCTCACAATCATAGGCGATGAAGACACTATTGCTTATGTGCGTTGATTGTTTTCCTACCATAACTAAATTGGTGGATCATAATGGGTGAAAGCGACCTGTATCTTGGCAGGGCAGCATCAACGAAAAGGTGTTTGCAGCCATGACGGGTCGAATACCCTTTTAGTCGGAATCGCACTTACAAATCTAAGCCAAAAAAGTTAAACACTGAGATTGTGATGACATCAAATAACGTCTATTTTATAGCATCATTTATCCCATGTAATTAACCTATTTTGTATAATTATTGCAAAGAATTGTTACTTAATCATTTATATTTGAGAATTGCAGTAATTATGGAGTACTTGGTGAATATTAGCAAAAGGCGCGCATTCTGGAGCTTAAACGAAGATATTTTGAATATTACTATTATGACTACTAATACGCCGTATCCATGAAGGAAGATATGGCTAATCTGTGCCTGCACTCACCAAAGACCACAAAGGAAACAAGCTTAATACGTCGTATCCAGAGAAGACCAATACGATGTATTGAAGATATAGTATGTGAAGATTCTGGAAGATATCAAACGTGATCAGATATTGCCGTGTCCTCACGTAATGCTATAAGTAAACACTTAAGAAAACTAAGACCCTCAATCCCCCTCAAATAATAACCTCAAAAAGTAGCTAAGTGTTCATCGAGGGGAATTAAAGAATCAATAGTTTAGATAAGCCCCGTTTTGACCATTTTTTATATTTACACTAACTACCACTAATATTTTTGTATTTTTCCTTTTTCTCTTTTTCTCAACTAACTAACATGTTTGACTTTTGTTATTTTATAACTTTTAGGGATCATAGAACAAAAAACATTTCAATCCTAAAATGCCCCAAAAAAGATAAATTCATCGTTCCCGACTTTTTACTTATTCCAAACCAAGCTTAAAACGAAATCACCATTAAATATAAGTTAAGATGCTAACACTACTCATATTTGTAACTTGTGAACTTTTCACTCCTGACAATTATTATATATTAGGTGAATGTGCCATTTTGAATTTCAACCATGGATCAAGTTTGAGGGCGAGATCATCCCATGTAACGACTTTCGTCTCGGCACATCTCAACCTTGCGGCTAAGTGACCAGGCTTTTCGTCTCGGCACATCTCAACCTTGCGGCTAAGTGACCAGGCTTTTGACACCCCACAGAGACTAGTATCGGGACTCACGGTCCTTCGGTTTCAACACCTTTGGATTTCCCGTATATACATAAAATCACAATTTTAAAACGAAATAGTCTTAGTTCAAAAGCATATTTAAATTTAAGAAAAAGAGATTTTCCCTATATTTATTAAATCACATTTACTACACTTAATATAATTACACATCCATTAAACTAATGAAATCCTCGACCTTTTAGAAGGCTGCAACATCGGTTGTGAGCCGGCAAGATGCAACAAACTTTTATCAGTCTCGGATAATTACTATGTGCCTTATTTAGAAGACTGCAACATCGGTTGTGAGCCGGCAAGATGCAGTAAACTTTTATCAGCCCACAGTTTATTATTATTATTACCACATTTTTTTCATCATTTTTTTTACTTTATATTACCATGATATAGAGAAAATTTCGTTTTAGAAAATTTAAGTATAAATTTGAACTAAAATTATTGATATCGACTATACTTCAAAAATTGTTGATTTAAGTTTAATTTTCAAAAATAGCACGTATTATTAGTCCGGTTAGGAGCTTATGGGAGAAAAAGCCACAAATTACACTTATGAGCTCTTAAGATTTCCAACTAATCCTTGTTTAGCATCCAACTCATACTTAACTCTATCATTTCTCGTTCTTCGCAAATTTCCGCGAATGCTTAGTCTAAAAGTTAAGGAACAAGCTAGAGCTCAACACGCTCGATCGAGTCAAAATTTATTCTTATTCTACCCAGCAGGAAAGTCAAAATTGTGACAAAACACTTATTATATTTTTGGAATTTTTTAAATTTTTGCATAAAATCACAATATTTTTTTAAAATTTTGGTGGTAAAAACAGGGTTACGTGAAAACACGGCTGCAGGCACAATCAAATCGAAGATCCCCCATACTAGAACGAAACATTGTCCTCAATGTTTTAAGGGGTACCTACGTCATACTAAAGCCGTTTATGAATTATGCTAAAGATAAACGTTAGTCGATAAGATTAGGATATTGGATTCCCAAATGAAGCTGAGGATGTGAAGCTCGAGTGATCGAAGGACAAAACCGTGAGCACGAGAAGCTTCAAAAATCTGGGCAATCCTAGACATACAACAAAAACCACAAAACACGAGAAAGGTAGAGGCGAGCCTCCTCACAACACACTTATTTATTAATACTACTACTAGGATATATTATATTAGGATAAGCATGGGTTGCCACCCACGAAGCGCCTTGTTTTTGTTAACCGAGTCACAAGCTCGACTCGACCCCGAATTCATTGGTCCATGGGGGAGCAAGTGGAAGATAAAATCTCCATCGGACTTTCATTCAAGTTGTTTGGATAAACATTGAATTTCATGAAAGTTCCACTCCGATGAGATACACTCGGCATAAAAGAATGATAAACGGAGATGTCGGGGTCAAAAATGGTATCTTCATTCCTGCAAGAGAGAAGATATGGTGGAGTAACGGGATATATGAGAAAAGGAAGAAAGATCCATACAACATATGCCAAGAGAGGAGATTGGTCATCCTCGAATGGTAAATTCACATTTTTCGTAGAAAAAACGTTCTCACGAATCCCGAAGTCAACAATACTAGTTAACTCACCCGGATCGGGCTCACTCTTAAAATAGAGACAATCATACTCCGGTAAAGATATGACGTGAGCGAGTTCATCAGCGAACTCCTCATGATAAATGTTACTCCTATCGGCAGGAGGAAACGGATCATTCAAAAGATCAAAGAAAAATGAATCATATTTAGAAAGAGAAATATCAGACTGAGTAGTGGTACCGCCACTACTCTTCTCTTCAATATGATCGTCATCAAAATAGAAAGCTTCATAATCCAGAAAAGAATAATCAAAACGAGTAGTGGTACTGCCACTACTATTCTCTTCCAAATCAAAGCAGAAAGTTTCAGATTCGGGTAAAGAATTATCAAAGGTGTTAGTCTTCTCCAAGAAAAAGTTAAGAAATGTGAAGGGAGACTTGGTCACAAAATCAGAAGATGGAGGTGGATTAGAATTAATTGCTTCGATCTTAGTAATGAGAAGATTGATTTTCGATAATTTTTCACGAAGAATATCGTCTTCAATCTCTCCATCTTCCATGTGAAAATCCTTCACCTCCTCTAAGCCGACGAGCTCAGAATCGGGAGGTGATGCCTCAACATAATCGATGTCATCAATAAAGAAAGAATCATCATCAATCGAAGTAGAATCATCGTTAGAATCGGAGAAATCCTCAAATTGATCTTTTGAAATGTCAAGAGGCGGAGAATTATCATGAAAAGGCACATCACACATCTTGTCGGGAATACCCTCAGACTCACTTGGGATTGGGACAAGGATCTCAACGCTAAACTTTATTACTTCGTCCGATTCCATTGCCGGAATAGTGTCAGGATGCTCATCCTCCATTATGAGAGAGTTAACGGGCTCCTCGGTTGATAAAACGGGTGTGATTGCAACACACGGTGGAAGTCCAGAAATAATAATATCTTTCAAGGGAATAGAAGTTTCCTCGTCATCGTCATCCTCATAGCAAATGGGAATCTTCTAATAACGATCTTTAGCCGCTTGATCTTCCTCAATTAACTTATCTTCTTCCTTCTTTCGCATATATTGACCAACCATATCACATATGGATGTCATTTGCTCCATAATATCATTTTAAGAATTAAGATGCTCATTTGAGCATTGAAGATAGGATGATTGACGGTATATTGCGGGGGTTGAAATTGGTCAAAACTGAAATAATTAGAATTATAACACGGATTAGGATCGTAATAATTCATCGGTTGACATTGAAAAGTCTCGCGAGGACCCCCATAATCTTCACAACAAGGATATTTTTGTGGAAAACTCGGTGAAGTTTGGGGAAAATATTCAAAGTTTTGATTGAAACACGGGTCCTGATTGTAGACAAACGGGACTTGAGGTGGACAATCGTAACCATGATGGGCATCGTTCCCACATAACTCACAGGAGTATGGTACGTATTGGGGTTGTGGAGGTGGGTTAAAAATGTTAGGAGAATCATTGACAAAATTAGGAGTGGAATCATAAGTGAATGAATTTCCATCTCCAGAATAGCATGTCGGATCAAAACTTGGCAAAGTTTGTGGGAGCTCATCAATAGTTTGATTGTTGCATGGTTCCGGATTAGAGATAATCGGAACTTTTGGTGGACAATTATAGCCATAATGAGCACCGTTCCCACAAGACTTGCAAGTACATCGTTGACAAAAGATATCGCCTAACGAATCACCACACTCATAACAACAATGGTGGTTAATATATGAAGGACTTTGTGAAGAATTTTCACCGGGGTCTTGATTGAAGACGAATGGCTCTTGAGGCAGATTAACAAGATTAGTTTTGTCGTTGGATGACTCGAAAGGGTTTAGAAGGTCTTGGAAAAATTCATTTTCATCAAACATTTCCCTCAATTCCTTTCGTAATAGAGCACATTGTCAACAATATAGACTATCAACCGGGTCTCCACAATTGGGACAATTATGAGGGGGTCGTTGAGACAAGTTGGGTGTTTTTATTAGGATCACGAACAAACTTGCCAACGAAACCCCCTTTAGAACAAGCACATGATTCATTGTACAAAGCTCCACAAGACGAACACTCTTTAAACATGAAGAGTGACGCCATAAGAAATAAACAATATAGAGGGTTAAGAAAAGAATTAAATAGATAAGAAGAAAAAGAAGATTATTTTTAGGTTTTTAGGTTTTTTAAACAATTCATTTTATTAAAGGACAAAATGAGATCGAATAACTTAAACCAATAATCATCTTGCTTCACGGTAGCTCTCTAAAAGAAAAACGCACAAAGGAGCGGAGGAGCGGGAAAGCGCGAAACTATTAAAAACCTTCTCCTTTCGGGTCGTAGTTCCTCGGAACAACCCTCCTTATACCCCTCTTATAGTTTGTTAATCGATTAGAGGTGAGCCGTACTTCACAAGTGACACAAAGGCAAGTTTTGAATCTTTGATTCGGGAACTTATTATGATAATGCTCAAGTTGAGAGCATTATATGGATGATTTTTATTATTTAAAGACAATGTTTTTATGTTTTTGATTTTTTTCTTGTTTTTATATACTAATAAAAGAAAATGAATTTTTTTTTGTATTTTTATAAAGAAAATAACTTCACAAGGAATGATCTTTAAAGCACTAATTGTCAAACATCGGAACGACAATCGCTTACAATCTTCCCCGGCAGCGGCGCCAAAAATTGACTGTAGCAATTTATACTATATATATATAATATAATATAGGTGAAAATAAACAAATCACTTTTAAAATCCAAAAAACAATAAGTTTAAATTCACAAATAAAAATATATATCCGGAAGTATCGGTTTCTCGCTTCGTTATCCACAAAGTTTAAAACCAGACCCGGGTCGTTATGTCCCAACGAGGCCGCGAATTTGAAAATCAAGTGTCGGTTTGGAATTTTTATGCTTGAATGATCAAAGATTTGATTTGGATTTCTATTTCTACTAAATTAAATGGAAAGACATATAAAATCAAGCAAACAATTAAGACATTTAAAGATTAAACGTTAACGGAAATTAAAAACGAACGTGACTTAAAACCTAAATTATCAAAATTTAATCCTAAAAATATTAGTTAACTTTTTATAAATCCTAAGTGACTAAAATGTAAGAACAAAGAAAACTAAACCAAAAATGAAAGCGTTTAAAGCTTAAAATCACAAAAAACGTTCTTTAAAAATTAAAAATCTAAAATTCTAACCTTACAAAAGAAAATTTAATTTTCCTAGGTCCTAAATGATAAAAGAAATTTTTTTTTAAAAGAATAATATTTTTTTGATTTTTTAATAATTTTTTATGAATTAAAAATAGTTTTAAAAAGAAAAATTAATTAAAAATACTAACTGAAATGGGAAAAATCTGAAAAAATTATGGAAAGTAGTTTGAAGTGTGTAGAATCTAGGAAAAATAAAATTGTGTGAAGTGCTTTTTGAAATAAGCACGAAATAAGCTGTAAAAGGGCTGAAAGGCAAAATGCTAAAAAGGGTTAAATATTTAATTTTGTAAACTAGAAATGAAAAAGACCCTAGGGTAGCTGGTGAGTGTGTGTTGTGTAGAAATGGTTGAGAGGGTAGAGGTCTGGGGTTCGAGCCTTGCTCACCCCAGACTTCCCCTTTCCAATTTTTTTTAGAAACTTATAAAATAAGTAAAAACAACAAGCTTTTAATAAAAACACTTTCGTTCTCCCAACAAGGCGTGAAATTGACGGTTATGTTAGAGGTTTGACTTTTGGATGCTTGAAAAACAAAGGATTTGGTTTTGGATTCTAAATACTACGGAAAACTATGGAAATTTAAACTAAGGAAGACTTAAATCTATGGGAAAAACAAGCAAAGGCACGGGAATTAATTCCTAAACTACGGGAAAGCAATAAAGGCAATTAAATAACCTAAAAATCTACGGGAAACATAAGTAAGGCGTGAGAAAGTAAATCTTAAGTCTACGGGAACATAAAATTGAAGGCAATTAAAGTAAAAACATAAAAACGAGAACGGGATCCTAAACCCGTTCTTTAAAAAACCAAATTCTATAATTTTGACCCTACAAAAGCAAATTTAATTTTCCTAAGTCCTAAATGATAAAAGAAAATTAAAAAAAACAATTATATTTTTTAATCATTTTTCTATTTTCTATGAATTAAATACAATTTTAATGAAAATAAATGATTAAAAATACTAAAATTAATCTTAAAATTATGAAAAAATTACTGAAGGTGTGTTTTAAGATACTGATCCTAAAAAAAATTTAAACAGCAAAATTGGCTTATTAGATAAGCTGGAAATAAGCCAATTAAGGTTGTTAAGCTAAAAAGGGTGAAAAGGGGGTAAAACAATATTTTGTGCAAGAAAAAATAGAAAAGACCCAAGGGCACGTTTGGCAGCAGAGAGTGTGTTAAGTGTGCTTGCTATGGAAAGGGGGGTCATGGGTTCGACCCCCATGGCTTCCCTTTTTGAAATCTTTTTGGAAAAACTGAAAAAGCTAATGGAAATAAGCATTTTTTTGTAAAAGGACTTTTTCTGAATCTAAAAAATAAACATGAAAAAGCTTTTTGAAGATGACAGATTGCCTAAAAACTAAGTGACAACAAGCTTAAATTGTTAAGCCTTTTTTGGACTTAATAAGCAACAAAGAAAGCAAATAAGCTAAAACATATGATAAGCTACACCTAATAAGCACTTGTGAACAAAAATTAAGCCAAGAAAATAAGCTAAACTAAGCTAAAAAGACAGAAAGACTTAAAGGCTTATTATACTTAAAATTTCAAACTAAGAATGTAAATGAGCTCTAATAAGCTCTATCCTAAGTGAAATAAGCTAAAGCTGACTAAAACTAACCTAATAAGCAAAGCTAAATCTAAATTAAGCAATTTCAGTAAGCCAATAAGCTCAAATAAGCAGATAAGCTTTTGGCCAAAGTTTTTAGCCAAACAGCCAAAAAGGCATTTTTGAGCTTATTTTTAAGCTACTAAATAGACCCTTATGGCTTAAAGAGATATACCACTGAAAAGCTTATACTATAAGCTTTCTAAAACACCACTTAAAAATCACTTTAAAATTAAAATAAGCTATGAAACAGGCACATGAAAAGGGCAACTAGGACAGGTTGACAATTGATGGTTTTCTTAATAAAACTAAATGGCTTATTCAGCCCTATAAATAAGCTAGAAAAAGATTGCTAAAAAGCAAATTAAGCTGAGACAGATTAAGACTAATGTTCAAAGAACTCAAATAAGCTGAAGTTAAGAAAATTGACTAAGAATTAAAACTATAAAAGGGCATTGGACATGACAGACTAGACTTCACTAAATTTTGGACCATTTGGTGTTTGAAAAGCTACTGCATCTGAAATTTTAAGATTCAAAACAAAGTTTTACCACTAATAGCTCAAAGTAGATGCATTAGGAACCAAATTCCAACAACTCAAATGATTTCAAATAATTCAACTTATAAGAAAATTTGGTAAACTTGAAACTAGCAGACTTTAAACCATGATACAACTAACTTGAAATTTTAACAAACTCATTTGAAACTTATAAAAAAAACTAAAATTTAGACTAATTCAGAGCTAGTTAGAACTGATTTGAGAACCCAAGACAAATTTTTACCCATTTTGACCTGTTTTCTATCCTTGACCCAAACACCCCTTTAAAATGGTTTTAGCATATTTAAAAGGCAGTTTAAGCTAAACTTGTTATAACCAGATTATGAATGAGTTAAAATCACATAAAGAAGCAAGTTTGACAGGAAAATAAGCACTAATAAGCTAGGAAAGCAAATAAGCAGTTAAAAGCTAAATGAGACAGATTTGCAATAACATAAAGAACTTAAATTTTTCATTAACTTAAAAGAGTACAAGGCTTTTTAAAGTAAAGTACAATAAGTTGAAGATAAGAAGTAAAAAACTTAAAAGTAAAACTACACTACTCCTAATCTACTCTTAGTTGTCTTTTTCTTCTCTTTCTTCTTTCTTTTTATAAGTTGTCAATGTCCTTTTTGGTGTGCTTGTTGTGTGAGACGAAACCAAAAGCTCAATCCAAGCCCTCTATTTTGCTTGTTCACCAATCCTTTGCATCACAGCCCTTGATTAATCTTGATGTATTCTTGACTAATGAAAGCCCATGGGATTGCTAGCGTATTCATGAGCCCATGTGGGGGTGGGGTTGTGGTTTTTGGGAGTGTGACACTGATTTGTCATTTTGTTGCAGAGGAAAAGAGAAAACGATGGGTGAACAGTTGTGGGGCAAGGGTTTGGCAAGAAAAGAAATATAAAAGGGGCAGGGTATAAGTTTGAAGAATGGGCAACTTTGGCCCCTTAAGGTGTATAATGATATTGCAGTGGCAGTCCTTGTGGTGTATAGGATTAAGGAAGTTGGCAATATTGACCCCTGAAGTTGTTATATGTTGTTACACCCACAGTCCTTTAGATTTAACAACGTTAAGGGTTAAAGGGTGTTTGACTAACACTGTTATTGTGTTTTTGGATTTGGGCCATTTGTAACTGTTTGGGCTTTGGATATGGGTTTTGGGCCGAGTACAAATAAAAAGGAATTGGGCCTTTTTAAGTGTGTTTGTCTTCAAATGATACATTAATGGGCTGACCCGGCCCATTAGATGGGTACGGGTGGGCCCATTGAGTATTTCTTCGTTTTTGGCTTCGGCTTTGACTTTGACTTCTTGGGTTTGACTTTGACTTTTTGACTTTTACTTTTGGCTTTTTCTTCACGCTCTTTTCGTTCTCGTGCTCGGTTTTGTCGTTTTGGCTTCGTTTTTGTCCTTTTCTTAGATATCCGTTTCTTGCACAATACAAATGCAAAACATACGAATACAATGTATTTTTGGTCCATTTTTGGTAGTTTAAGTCCATTTTTAATGGAAAATGGTATGTGTAATTAAGCACATACCACAAACCCAACTAGGTATTAGTCATGAATTCTCGGTAAGCGTTGAAGGGGTTAAAGAATAAAAAAGAATTGTAAGGATAAAGGGTGAATAGAAAGAAGCCCTCCATACACTTAGGCAGAAACCGGGTCAATACATAAACTGTTGGAAACACTAGGTTTTTGTCTGACATCGAAGACTGTCATGGACCCAGTGACGCTATGCACAACCCTCCCTAGCCACTCAAGGTCTCTCAACATACTCTTGTTTCATCTCTAACAGAGATTACACGTATTTCTATCGATTTTCTCACTTCGAGTTAGTTGATATTGAAAAGGTGGCAGTCTGCTCCACCCTCCGATCACTAAAACCAAAGTTCACTATTAAGTCTAGAGCCAAAAGAGATCATCTATAAATCTCATTAGGACACTTGTCAAAATTATGCTTGCTAAGTCACACAATGTGAATATCAAGATATATATTAAGAGTCCTACGCATTATCCTTGTGATTTTGCCAGAACATCCGAGTGATACTTAAGTATTCATAGTGAAGATGGAAATCCTGCTTAAGCCAACATCAAACAAGCTCATGGTAGGTGACTTGTGCGATTCTATACGAATCAAACTTGTGACAACTGGAAAGAAATGATGGTGCAATTCTATATGAGTCAAACTTGTTCCAGGAAATGGATTAATGATTGATGATGAATTTTTGAAATGATTAACACTCTCGATGCGTCACAAAAACACTTTACCAAGTGACATGTCGATTGATTTTCAAATCGATTTTTCTATTCAATCGGTGAGACTTTGTCTTGCTGGTTAACTCATACCGTATTGTCTGCTTTGAGACGCTCTGGTAATGAGAACGACTAGTGCAGCTGCGAAACCCTGTCAAGGAGATTCCTCGGAATTCTACCTGATTACAGGCAGTATTTATACTGATCAACAGGGAACCGTGGTTATTGCAACCGTATTCTCGAAGTGACAAAGACACTATCGTCCATATCTGTTGATTATCACTAACCTAAACCTGCAGGTACTCCCAACGATTGGTGCAGCTGATTCCCAATGAGTCATAATCCATAGCCACATACTCATACCCGACCGACAAATATAAAGACGTCATGAAAGCTCAAGTACATGTTTCAAGACTTCCGCTACTCTTATACCGAACGTCTTTCTTGAAGGGACAAAGTGTTAAAGTTAAAGAATTTCAAGAAAGATGCTGCATTAAAGTTTTTCAAGTCAACACATCAAGAAAGGTATAAGCAAGTCGGTCCAAAAGTCACAAGTTCACAAGATGGCAAAGTTTACAAGATGGCAAAACAAGATTATGCTTGGTTGATGATCTCAAGGTGTTCAAGATCACATTTTCACATACAAGTCAAAGATAAAGGAACAAGCTCAAGACCTAAAGTCCATAATCACTACATCAATTCACAAGTTAATATTTGAAGTTAAAGACTACGAGCTCAAGACTAAAGTTAAAGCATAGTATGCTAGGATTAAGTCTTTGTAAATTGGAGTGACCTCCCTTAGGCGGAGATTGTTAGAAACACAAAAAGTATCGGTCACTTCCAATAATAGTTAGTCAAATCCCGTAGTTAGTCAAATGTAATGTTATTAATCTAATTAGGCCAAAGTTAGGAAAAGCCCATGGAAAGCCCATGTAAAGCTTATCCATGGGCCGGCCAAAATGGTATTTATACACATCTTCATGCTTTGGAGAGGTGGTTGGTTGTTCATTATTCACACACTTATGCATTTCTATCTTTTGTTTACTTTCTCTCTCTAAGTGTTCATACAACCTTCTCTCTCACTAAAACAACCTCTCTTCCTCTTTTTATGTATGTTATTTGATTGTTCTTCAAGGGACCCTTGGTGTATAAAAGGAGGTCCTAAGGCATAGAGTTTGATATAGTTTTTCATATATCTTTTATATTCTTAGCTTCAAGATCTTTGTAACCCTAATACTTTGAGAGTATTCGTATTATTATCATTAATAATATTAGAGCATATTTGTTGAATTATATGTTCATTGAATTACTGTTTCATTGATAATTCTTCTTAATATTAAATATTAGATTCCACATAATCTTTAATATATTCAAACATAGTTTTTACTATAGTTGTGTTAGATTTATCTAATATAACTAAACCTTAAACAAGCTTAAGGAATTCGATCTATTGAAGTGGGATCAACAAGTGGTATCAGAGCTTGTTGAGAAACTATGAATAAGAAGAACCTGTTTTTGCTAAAAGATATGGATCAAGATTCTACACACATGGTGACTGCATCCAAAGTTCCCATGCTCAAACCTGGTGTGTATGAGATATGGAGGATGAGGATTAAACAATATATCCAGATGAGAGACTATGCACTATAGGAAGTCATAAAGAATGGTGCAACCTTGCCAAAAACAAAAATTGTGGAAGGAGTTATAACAGAGATGACTATTACAACTACTGAAGAAAAGGCTTAGATAAGATTAGAGGTGAAAGCTAGAAGCACTTTAATGATGGGCATTCCCAATGAACATCAATTAAAGTTTAACTCTATAAAGGATGCTAAGAAGTTGCTGGAAGTTGTTGAAAAGAGATTTGGTGGGAATGAAGCTACAAAAAAGACTCAAAGGAATCTCTTAAAGCAGCAATATGAAAACTTCACTGCTCCAAGCTCAGAGATGCTTGATCAAACTTTTGATAGGCTTTAAAAGCTTATGAGTCAGTTGGAGCTTTTGGGTGAAAAGCTTTCACAAGAAGATGTTAATCAAAAGTTATTAAGAAGTTTGTCACCTGAGTGGAACACACATGCTGTTGTGTGGAGGAATAAAGCTGATTT
>BQNB010006459.1:45104-75445 GCA_026074375.1 Tanacetum coccineum | reverse complement strand
TCTCTTTTGAGGACGTTTTCTGTGACTTGTGCGTATGGACTATGAAGTAGCACCCCATTGTTATCATTCCGCTGCTACCAAAATTTGGGGGTGTTACAATTTATAGGGCTGAATAAGCCATTTAGTTTTATTAAGAAAACCATCAATTGTCAACCTGTCCTAGTTGCCCTTTTCATGTGCCTGTTTCATAGCTTATTTTAATTTCAAAGTGATTTTTAAGCGGTGTTTTAGAAAGCTTATAGTATAAGCTTTTTGGTGGTATATCTCTTTAAGCCATAAGGATCTATTTAGCAGCTTAAAAATAAGCTCAAAAATGCCCCTTTGGCTGTTTGGCTAAAAACTTTGGCCAAAAGCTTATCTGCTTATTTAAGCTTATTGGCTTATTGAAATTGCTTAATTTAGATTTAGCTTTTCTTATTAGGTTAGTTTTAGTCGGCTTTAGCTTATTTCACTTAGGATAGAGCTTATTAGAGCTCATTTGCCTTTGTAGCTTAAAATTTAAGTATAATAAGCCTTTAAGTCTTTCTGTCTTTTTAGCTTAGTTTAGCTTATTTTCTTGGCTTAATTTTTGTTCACAAGTGCTTATTAGGTGTAGCTTATCATATGTTTTAGCTTATTTGCTTTCTTTGTTGCTTATTAAGTCTCAAATAGGACCTTAACATTCTAAGCTTGTTGTCACTTAGTTTTTAGGCATGCTTGTCATCCTTCAAAAAGCTTTTTTCTTGTTAATTTTTTTAGATGCAGAAAAGTCCTTTTACAAAAAAATGCTTATTTCCATTAGCTTTTTCAGTTTTTCCAAAAAGATTTCAAAAAGGGAAGCCATGGGGGTCGAACCCATGACCCCCCTTTCCATAGCAAGCACACTTAACACACTCTCTGCTGCCAAATGTGCCCTTGGGTCTTTTCTATTTTTACTTGCACAAAATATTGTTTTACACCTTTTTCACCCTTTTTAGCTTAACAGCCTTAATTGGCTTATTTCCAGCTTATCTAATAAGCTAATTTTGCTGTTTAAAATTTTCTTAGGATCAGTATCTCAAAACACACCTTCAGTAATTTTTTCATAATTTTAAGATTAATTTTAGTATTTTTAATCATTTATTTTCATTAAAATTGTATTTAATTCATAGAAAATAGAAAAATGATTAAAAAAATATATTTTTTTTTAAATTTTCTTTTATCATTTAGGACTTAGGAAAATTAAATTTGCTTTTGTAGGGTCAAAATTATAGAATTTGGTTTTTTAAAGAACGGGTTTAGGATCCCGTTCTCGTTTTTATGTTTTTACTTTAATTGCCTTCAATTTTATGTTCCCGTAGACTTAAGATTTACTTTCTCACGCCTTACTTATGTTTCCCGTAGATTTTTAGGTTATTTAATTGCCTTTATTGCTTTCCCGTAGTTTAGGAATTAATTCCCGTGCCTTTGCTTGTTTTTCCCATAGATTTAAGTCTTCCTTAGTTTAAATTTCCATAGTTTTCCGTAGTATTTAGAATCCAAAACCAAATCCTTTGTTTTTCAAGCATCCAAAAGTCAAACCTCTAACATAACCGTCAATTTCACGCCTTGTTGGGAGAACGAAAGTGTTTTTATTAAAAGCTTGTTGTTTTTACTTATTTTATAAGTTTCTAAAAAAAATTGGAAAGGGGAAGTCTGGGGTGAGCAAGGCTCGAACCCCAGACCTCTACCCTCTCAACCATTTCTACACAACACACACTCACCAGCTACCCTAGGGTCTTTTTCATTTCTAGTTTACAAAATTTAATATTTAACCCTTTTTAGCATTTTGCCTTTCAGCCCTTTTACAGCTTATTTCGTGCTTATTTCAAAAAGCACTTCACACAATTTTATTTTTCCTAGATTCTACACACCTTCAAACTACTTTCCATATTTTTTCAGATTTGTTCCCATTTCAGTTAGTATTTTTAATTAATTTTTCTTTTTAAAACTATTTTTAATTCATAAAAAATTATTAAAAAATCAAAAAAATATTATTCTTTTAAAAAAAAATTTCTTTTATCATTTAGGACCTAGGAAAATTAAATTTTCTTTTGTAAGGTTAGAATTTTAGATTTTTAATTTTTAAAGAACGTTTTTTGTGATTTTAAGCTTTAAACGCTTTCATTTTTGGTTTAGTTTTCTTTATTCTTACATTTTAGTCACTTAGGATTTATAAAAA
This sequence comes from Tanacetum coccineum, assembly GCA_026074375.1. Lineage (NCBI taxonomy): Eukaryota > Viridiplantae > Streptophyta > Magnoliopsida > Asterales > Asteraceae > Tanacetum > Tanacetum coccineum. Next base: position 73,266 of record BQNB010006459.1, on the reverse strand, counting down.
GTTAACTAATATTTTTAGGATTAAATTTTGATAATTTAGGTTTTAAGTCACGTTCGTTTTTAATTTCCGTTAACGTTTAATCTTTAAATGTCTTAATTGTTTGCTTGATTTTATATGTCTTTCCATTTAATTTAGTAGAAATAGAAATCCAAATCAAATCTTTGATCATTTCAAGCATTAAAAAATTCCAAACCGACACTCGATTTTCAAATTCGCGGCCTCGTTGGGACCATCACGATCCGGATTCTGGTTTTAAAAACTTGTGGTAACGAAGCGAGAAACCGTTACTTCGGATATATTATTTTTTTTTGTGAATTTAATATTATTGTTTTTTGGATTTTAAAAGTGATTTGTTTATTTTCACCTATATTATATTATATATATATAGTATAAATTGCTACAGTCAATTTTTGGCGCCGCTGCCGGGGAAGATTGTAAGCGATTGTCGTTCCGACGTTTGACAATTAGTGCTTTAAAGATCCTTCCTTGTGAAGTTATTTTCTTTATAAAAATACAAAAAAAAATTCATTTTCTTTTATTAGTATATAAAAACAAGAAAAAATCAAAAACATAAAAACATTGTCTTTAAATAATAAAAAAATTATCATCAATATAATGCTCTCAACTTGAGCATTATCATAATAAGTTCCCGAATCAAAGATTCAAAACTTGCCTTTGTGTGTCATTGTGAGAACGGCTCACCTTCTAATCGATTATCAATATAAGAGGGGTATAAGGAGGGTTGTTCCGAGGAACTACGACCCGAAAGGAGAAGGTTTTTAATAGTTTCGCGCTTTCCCGCTCCTCCGCTCCTTTGTGCGTTTTTCTTTTAGAGAGCTACCGTGAAGCAAGTTGATTATCGGTTTAAGTTATTCAATCTCATTTTGTCCTTTAATAAAATATGTTGTTTAAAAAACTCAAAAAAAAAAAATTAATCTTCCTTGAACCTCTTGCCATTTTATTCTTTCTTTTTATCCCTCCTTTATTGTTTAATTCTTATGGCGTCACTCGAACAAGGCGAGTGTATGGGGTGTGGACAACTGTGTGTTGGCTTTTATTGTTATCTTTGTACGATGGCAGCAGTACTAGTGTGGTTTCAGTCTTTGTATGGAACTTGTATAACGGCACTTATGGAGACTCGAAAAAAAACCAGTCACTTGTTGCGAGTGTGAAAGCCCGTTAAATGGTGGATTTTGTTTGGTTTGCAATTCGAGAGCTGGAAATTCTTTCACTTATGATTCAACTCTGAATTCTTTCGATAATCCTCCAAATTTTTCATACCCACCTCCACAACCCCAGTACGATACGTATTTTTGTGAGTTATGTGGGAACGATGCTCACTATGGTTACGATTGTCCGCCTCAGGTCCCGTTTGTCTACAATCCAGACCCGTGTTTCAATCAAAACTTTGATACTTTTCCACAAAACTTCACCATCTTTTCCTATACAAGATCTTTGTTGTGAAAAACTACGGGTGTCCTGCATGCGGACTTTTGAATGTCAACCGATGATCAAAATTTTACCAGACTCTAATTCTTTCGGTTTTGACAATCCAACCCCCGACAGTTCCAGTCATCTCATCAAACCTCGTCAAGAAACAAGTGCAGGAATGTTGCATGCCGTGAAGACCTAATGGAATCAATACAAAAATCTTTTAAAAAGTTTGATCGTATTTATTTTAGGGAAACACCGAAGGTTTTAACGCAGGATTGGGACAATTTTTTTTGAAGTTAAGCATGCTCAATGCGAGGAGGTACAAGAATTGCTTTAGCCAACTGTTTACGATTTTGAAAATATAAACAAGGAAGGTGCAGAATATATTAATACTCCAAGTTGGAATTTCCTTACCTCGTCTTATGATGATGACGAGGAGTATACCATTACAATCACACCCAACTTATCAACCGAGGAGCCCGATAACTCTCTAAGTATGGGGGACGAGCATCGTGACACTATTCTGGAAACGGAATCGGACGAAGTAATAAAGTCTAGTGTTGAGGACCTTGTCCCAATCCCAAGTGAGTCCAAGGGTATTTTGACAAAATGTGTGATGTGCCTTTTCGTGATAATTCTCCGCATTTGACATTTCAAAAGATAATTTATGGGTTTTTTCTTGATTCTATCGATGGATTCTACTTCGGGGGTGTGATTGATGCGATTCTTTCTTATTGACGGACACTCGATTATGTGAGGCTATCACCTCCGAGTTAGTTTGAGCTCGTCAAGCTTAGAGGCGAGTTGAAAGATTTTCACACGGAAGATGGAGGATTTGGCGACGATATTCTTCGTGAAAAATTATCGAAAATCAATCTTTCATTGTTTACTTAAGATCGAAAAGAATTTAATTTAATCCAGCTCCATTTCTGATTTTGTGACCATGTTCTCCACATTTCTTAATTTTTCTTGGATGACACTAACACCGTGATAAATTCTATTACACGAATCTGAAAATTTCTGCTTTGATTTGGAAGAGAATTAGTATTCAGTGCCAGTACAGTACTCGTTTCGATTATTTTCTTCTGGATTATGAAGCTATCTATTTTGATTTGATGATCATTATTGAGAGAGAGAAGAGTGTGGCAGTACCCTACTCATTCTGATATTTCTTTTCTAAATATGAGATTCGTTTATCTGTTGAATCTTTCGAATGATCCGTTTCTTCCTGCCGTTATGGAGGTGACTTTTATCATGGAGGAGTTCGCCGAATGAACTCGCTAATATATCTCCACGGTGTATGATTGCTTCTATTTTAAGAGTGTGCTGATTCGGGTGGAGTTACTAGTATTGTTGCTTCGGGATTCGTGGAGAACGTTATTTCTAGACAAATGTGAATTTCCCATTCGAGGATGTCTAATCTCCTCTCTTGGCATATGTTGTATGGATCTTTCTTCCTTTTCTTACGTATCCCGTTACTCCTCCATATCTTCTCTCATACGGGAATGAAGATACCATTTTTGACCCCGGCATCTCCGTTTATCATTCTTTTATGCCGAGTGTATGTAATCGGAGTGGAACTTTCATGATATCAATGTTTATCCAAACAACTTGAATGAAAGTCTGATGGAGATTTTATCTTCCACTTGCTCCTCCATGGACCAATGAATTTGGGGTCGAGTCGAGCTTGTGACTCGGTTAACAAAAACAAGGCGTTTCGTGGGTGGAAACCCATGCTTATCCCTTAGTTTTATTAATGAAAAAGTGTGTTATGAGGAGGCTCGCCTCTACCTTTCTCGTGTTTTGTGGTTTTTGTTGTATGTCCAGGATTGCCCGAATTTTGAAGAATCTCGTGCTTGTGGTTTTGTCCTTCATTTACTCGAGCTTCAGATCCTCAGCTTCATTTTGGGAATCCAATATCCTAATCTTATCAACTAACGTTTATCTTTTAGCATAATTAATAAACGGCTTTAGATTTACGTAGAAACCCTTCTAAAAACATTGAGGACAATGTTTAGTTCTAGTATGGGGGGATCTTCGATTTGATTGTGCCTGCAGCCGTTGTTTTCACGTAATCCCGTTTTTACCACCAAAATTTTTAAAAAAATATTGTGATTTTATGCAAAAATTTAAAAAATTCTAAACATGTATAAGGTTTTGTCAATAATTTTAACTTTCTACTGGGTAGAAATAAGAATAAATTTGGACTCGATCATGCGTGTTGAGTCTTGCTTGTTCCTTTAACTTTTTAGACTAAGCTATTCGCGGATCTATCGCGAAGAACAAAATTATATAGAGAGGTTATTTATGAGTTAGATGCTAAACAAGATTTATTGGAAATTTAGAGCTCATGGTGTGTAAGTTGTGGTCTTTCCCATAAGCTTTACGGACTAATATACGTGCTCCTTTTGAAAATTAAACTTAAATCAACAATTTTTGAAGTATGGATGATATCAATAATTTTAGTTCAAATTTATACTTAAATTTTCTAAAAAGAAATTTTCTCTATATCGTGGTAATATAAAGTGTAATGAGAAAAAAATTAAAAAAATGAAAAAAATGAGTAATAATTATAAACTGTGGGCTAATAAAAGTTTACTGCATCTTGCCGGCTCACAACCGATGTTGCAGTCTTCTAAATAAGGTACATAGTATTTCTCGAGCTGATGAGTTTGCTGCATCTTGCCAGCTCACAACCGATGTTGTAGCCTTCTAAAAGGTCGATGATTTCCTTAAGAATGAATAATTGTATTAAGTGTAGTAAACTTGAATTAATAAATATAGGGAAAATCTCTTTTTCTTAAATTTAAATATGCTTTTGAACAAAGACTATTTCATTTTAAGTTGTGATTTTTCTAAATATGCTATGTATAAACGGGAAACCTAAGGCTTTTGAACCAACGGTCCGTGATGTCCCGATACTAGTCTCTGTGGTGGTAGTCAAAAGCTGGTTCACTTAGCCGCAACGGTTGGGATGTGCCGAGATGAAATTCGCTACATGGGATGATCTCGCCTACAAAACTCATTATTCTCGTGGAACGTGACGCATTTAGAGAATTTTGCAAAACGTTGAACATGGTTGAATTCGAAATAAGCACATTCAACCTAATATATAAATAATTGTCGGGGTGAAAGTTCACAAGTTATAAATATGAGTAGTGTTAGCATCTTAACTTATATTTAACGGTGATTTCGTTTTTATGCTTGGTTTGGACAAGTGAAAAGTCAGGGACGATGAATTTATCTTTTTGGGCATTTTTGGATTGAAATATTTTCTTGTTTTATGTTCCCTAAAACGTTTATAAACTAACGGAATGTCTAACATGTTAGTTAGTTGAGACAAGAATAAGGAAAAATAACAAAATATTAGTGGAGGTTAGCTTAAATAAAAAAAAAAATGGTCAAAACGGGCTTTTCAAAGCTTATTGATTTCTTTATTTCCCTTGATGATCACTTGGTATATTTTCGAGGTAAATTAGTCCGAGGGGTGTGTTGAGATTCTAGTTTGTTTTTCTGAAGTGTTTACTTATAGTATTGCGCTGGGACACTGGCAATATCTTTTTTTTTTAGTATGAGGATTTTGGTATGTGCTTAATTACACATACCATTTTTCCATTAAAATAGACCTTAAATAACATAAAAAATACCAAATTACATTGTATTCGTATGTTGTGTTTTGTATTGTGCAAGACAGAATATCTAAGAAAAGGACAAAAACAAAGCCAAAACGACAAAACCGAGCACGAGAACAGAAAGAGCGTGAAGAAAAAGCCAAAAGTCAAAGTCAAAAACCCGAGAGTCAAACAGTCAAGCGAAGCCAAATAATGAAAAAAATAACTCAATGGACCACCCGTACCTACCTAATGGGCTTGGGTCAGCCCATTAATGTATCATTTGAAGACAAACACACTTAAAAAGGCCCAATTCCTTTTTATTTGTACTCGGCCCAAAACCCATATCCAAAGCCTAAACAGTTACAAATGGCCCAAATCCAAATACACAATAACAGTGTTAGTCAAACACCCTTTAACCCTTAACGCTGTTATATCCAAAGGACTGTGGGTGTAACAACATATAACAACTTCAGGGGTCAATATTGCCAACTTCCTTAAACCTATACACCACAAGGACTGCCACTGCAATATCATTATACACCTTAAGGAACCAAAGTTGCCCATTCTTTAAACTTATACCCTGCCCCTTTTATATTTCTTTTCCCGCCAAACCCTTGCCCCATAACTGTTCACCCATCGTTTTCTCTTTTCCTCTGTAACAAAATGACAAATCAATGTCACACTCCCAAAAACCTCAACCCCACCCCCACATGGGCTCATGAACACGCTGGCAATCCCATGGGCTTTCATTGGTCAAGAATACATCAAGATTAATCAAGGGTTATAATGCAAAGGATTGACAAGCATAATAGAGGGCTTGGATTGAGCTTTTGGTTTCGTCTCACACAACAAGCACACCAAAAAGGACCTTGACAGCTTATAAAAAGAAGGAAGAAAGAGAAGAAAAAGACAACTAAGAGTAGATTAGGAGTAGTGTAGTTTTACTTTTAAGTTTTTTACTGCTTATCTTTAATTTATTGTACTTTACTCTAAAAAGCCTTGTACTCTTTTAAGTTAATGAAAATTTAAGTTCTTTATGTTATTGCAAATCTGTCTCATTTAGCTTTTAACTGCTTATTTGCTTTCCTAGGCTTATTAGTGCTTTGTTTTCTGTCAATAACTTGCTTCTTTATGTGATTTAACTTATTATAATTGATTATAACAAGTTTATCATAAAACTGCCTTGTTAAAATATCGCTAAACCAATTTAATGGGGTGTTGGGTCAAGGTTAGAAAAGGGTCAAAATGGGTTAAAAATTTTGTCTTATGTTCTTCAATCAGTTCTAACTAGCTCTGAATTAGTCTAAGTTTTAGTTTTTTTGTAAGTTTCAAATGAGTTTGTTAAAATTTCAAGTTAGTTGTATATCATGGTTTAAAGTCTGCTAGTTTTAAGTTTACCAAATTTTCTTATAAGTTGAATTATTTGAAATCATTTGAGTTGTTGAAATTTGGTTCCTAATGCATCTACTTTGAGCTATTAGTGGTAAAACTTTGTTTTTAATCTTAAAATTTTAGATGCAATAGCTTTTCAAACACCAAATGGTCCAAAATTTAGTGAAGTCTAGTCTGTCATGTCCAATGCCCTTTTATAGTTTTAATTCTTAGTCAATTTTCTTAACTTCAGCTTATTTGAGTTCTTTGAACATTAGTCTTAATCTGTCTCAGCTTAATTTGCTTTTTAGCAATCCTTTTTCTAGCTTATATATAGGGCTGAATTAAGCCATTAGTTTTATTAACAAAACCATCAATTGTCTACCTGTCTCCTAGTTGCCATTTTTCATGTGCATGTTTCATAGCTTTTTTTAATTTTAAAGTGATTTGTAAGTGGTGTTTTAGAAAGCTTTATAGTATAAGCTTTTAAGTCCCCCGGGTATATCCTCTTTTAAGCCATAAGAATATATTTAGTAGCTTAAAAAATAAGTTAAAAATGCTTTTTGGCTGTTGTTTGGCTTAAAAATTTGGCAAAAGCTTATCTGCATATTTGAGCTTATTGGCTTACTTTGAATGAAATTTCTTAATTTAGATTTAGACTTTGCTTATTAGGTTGTTTTAGTCAGCTTTAGCTATTTCTACTTAGGATAGAGCTTATTAGTGCTCATTTACCATTCTTAGTTTGAAATTTTAAGTATAATAAGCCTTTAAGTCTTTCTGTCTTTTTAGCTTAGTTTAGCTTATTTTCTTGGCTTAATTTTTGCTCACAAGTTCTTATTAGGTGTAGCTTATCATATGTTTTAGCTTATTTACTTTCTTTGTTGCTTATTAAGTCCAAAAAAAGGCTTAACAATTTAAGCTTGTTGTCACTTAGTTTTTAGGCAATCTGTCATTTTCTAAAAGCTTTTTCAAGCTTATTTTTCAGATTCAGAAAAAGTCCTTTTACAAAAAAAATGCTTATTTCCATTAGCTTTTTTAGTTTTTCCAAAAAGATTTAAAAAAATGTTTTCAAAAATGGAATCCATGGGGGTCGAACCCATGACCTCCCCTTTCCATAGCAAGCACACTTAACACACTCTCTACTGCCAAATGTGCCCTTGGGTCTTTTCTATTTTTTCTTGCACAAAATATTGTTTTACCCCTTTTTCACCCTTTTTAGCTTAACAGCCTTAATTGGCTTATTTCCAGCTTATCTAATAAGCCAATTTTGCTGTTTATTTTTTTCTTAGGATCAGTATCTTAAAACACACCTTAAGTAATTTTTTCATAATTTTAAGATTAATTTTAGTACTTTTAATCATTTATTTTCATTAAAATCGTATTTAATTCATAAAAAATAGAAAAATGATTACAAAAAATATAATTCTTTAAAAAAAAAATTCTTTTATCATTTAGGACTTAGGAAAATTAAATTTGCTTTTGTAGGGTCAAAATTGTAGAATTTGGTTTTTTAAAGAACGGGTTTAGGATCCCGTTCTCGTTTTCGTGTTTTTACTTTAATTGCCTTCATTTTTATGTTCCTGTAGACTTAGGATTTACTTTCCCATGCCTTACTTATGTTTCCCGTAGATTTTTAGGTTATTTAATTGCCTTTATTGCTTTCCCGTAGTTTAGGAATTAATTCCCGTGCCTTTGCTTGTTTTTCCCGTAGATTTAAGTCTTCCTTAGTTTAAATTTCCATAGTTTTCCGTAGTATTTAGAATCCAAAACCAAATCCTTTGTTATTCAAGCATCCAAAAGTCAAACCTCTAACGTAACCGTCAATTTCACGCCTCGTTGGGAGAGCTACCCGGGTAACACTTATCTGGAATCATTTATATCATACCTGTGAGTTTGTTGACCTTTTTCCTAAAAGGTTGACTTGGTTGACTCGCGGGGATTTTATATTTTGATTAATATTATACTACTATTTGATATATAATTACCCCTAAAAAGATGGTTATCAGTTTGTTCCGATATTATCTCCATCTATCTACCACCTCATAGTGACACTATTCCCTTTATTCTTCTCTTTTACTCCTTTTGTATTCATTACCTTAAGGACTTCTCACTACTAGTGGATATCCCTGGGTATGATCCCTCCGGGTGGATGGATCATAGGATTTTATTACTATGGCCTAACCACCTTATAACTCCATAATGGTAAGTACAGGTGGGCTTTTGGGTATTCCATCACAATCCTTCAATACTCATTGAGAAGGTTTAATCATTGTGTTTGGTTATACAAAATATAAAAAAATTTACACTTTGAGAGTTTTTCATATATCACCTAAAAGCACCCCCCCCCCTTAACATGTGCATCTTAATCGTTAGTACATGCTAAGGGTAGAGTGCATTGAGTCTATTTTATTCATATGATCGCATTTCATGTAACTAATTAGATGCAGTTTAATCACATTTCTCCCCTTATCCAAAAAATGTTATCCCTTGATAATTTTGAGATATCAATTGATTAACGTTCCGGGGACAAAATATGTTACACAATAAGTATAAGGAAAACATTTTAATGCTCTACCCTTAATATATCGGAGGGTATATAAGACTAGTGACCTGCTGTAAATGATTTGTAATTTTTTGAATTCACTAAGAAATTTTTGAAAATTTTTGTACTCGAGCACTCCTTATTATCACCATTAAGTCTACACTACATATATACAATTTCACAAGTTATTATTATTTACTAGGTTTAATCTGTTTTGATGAGGACATCATATGATAAATCATATGGTCCTTTCCAGCAGCCGAAGGTCTCCCCCGTACAATCTCCCACCAATGAATTTTTCTAAGCTCCTCAATAACCTTCTGTTCCTGAGTTGTCGATTAATATCCTGGATCATAGCTCCTGCTCTTTCCCTGTCTACGTTTCTACAGACTGTCTATGGCAAGTACTCCATCCGGATTCGCTTCAGAATATCATTAAGAGCAGACCGAACATCGGTGAGTGTACCGTCACTAAACTTGTGGAGTTCATCAATATGCATCAATCTATTCTTCTTGTCTTTATTCTGATATATGAAGCCTTTGGGATTGGAGTATGCTGTATATGGTGTCTTTCTTTTAAGATCTGATCTGTAAGTATCCGGCCTTGTGAGGTTGAGCTTCTTTTGATAACTTTCGACACCTAACTGAAGATCTTTCACACGCATCTTGAGGGACAACGCTTCTTCTAACTCTTCTAGTGAGGACACCCAAAGCAAGACGTTCCTCAATGTTGAGATTTGTTAGCTTGCCTTGAACAAGAAGAAGCAGCATGTCTTATATATCTTGAAGGCGAAGTCTGTTGTAGTCGCCTTCTTTGAATGTGTACAACTTGTCGTCATTTCTACAAACAATGATCCAATTAAATGTTTGTTAATTATTGCCATTTCGACAATATTAAGCTTTTGTAACAGAAAGGATTTGTGTTTGGTGTAGACATTCTCGAGCAGATTCCCTTATTATCTGCAAATCCAAGAATTGTTGACGTTTTTCGCCCCCAGTTGGAAAGAGATGCCCCATAATGCATGTTTGTCTTAGACACTTGGCACTTGACTCCACATCGAGTTTGGGATGAAGTATTCAATCCATTTGATGTGTCCATAATCTGCAGCCTTTGTCTTTGTCACTGAAGTTGCATAAGTTCGGCTTGAGACACCACCACTTAAATACATGCAAGGTCGTTGTTGATGAAGTGATCAAAAGGTATTACTCGACGACCTCGTGAATTAGGTATCAATGGTAAGGGCTTGCGAAGATCATGTAGAAATTGCTGTCCTTCGGGGTTGTTCTAGTCTAGTTGATCAGTAGATGCTTTGCAGACTTCTTCAAGGAAATATTCAAGTTCTACCAGACTCTTACACCAACCTTTCATTAACTCGTATGTTAGACCGACTAATAATTCTGGTGTCAGAGTATCAACTTTGAGCCGATTCATCATGAATGCTAAGAAGTCTAGAGGAGTATCCATCAGTTCATTAAATGACTCACGAGGATCTTTATTCTGAGCTAAAGTGCCTATCCAAGGTTGAAACTGGTCCATGTTTAGCAGGCAAAGTCTTGTTCCAATCACGGCTGGGAGTTGGAGGTTTTGTTGGTTTCTGAAACCAATCAGGATGCTGAGTGGTCTCATCAACAGGTTGATCTTCAGTAAATCTTATATCGAACTCTTGATGGGCAGGTTCTTCCAAGTTTTCGTCAGCGTGTATTGGTTCCTTTGCTTGAACAGACTTGCCAGTAGAATTTTGATGAGATTTGGACCTTTCTTTAGACTTGCCAGATGACATGGAAGTCTTCTCCTTTGGTGCACTAGTTGACTCAGGTTCTTTTCCAGTTTTTCTTCTCTTGGACCCCCAGTTTGATCTAGCGGAGGGATCTTTGTCTTTATCCTCATAATCTTGACATCTTTTAAATGTGACAGTATCTCCATATGTGTCAAGGATGTCTTTGTTAGTTTCATAAGCGTTAACCAATGCTTTGTAGAGAGCCTCCTATTGAACTGATCGGTGGATGGATTTGTTATTCTCTATTTTATCTATGAGAATCTTCTTCAGCTCAAGTTCAGATAGGTTAGCTGCTATAGCATGGGATGTCTTAGCTTCATTGGATGAACGAGTCAGAACTTCAGCTTTAAGTTGATCATTTACTGACTTTTCAATTCTTGGTAAAATCTTGGAGACTTGCTCCTTAACTTATACTTTTACTTGCTCCTTGAAGATTTTCTTCATATTTTCATCAAATTTATTGATGAATTCTTCATTTTCTGCTTGAGCTTCTTCTCTAAGTCTGTCTGACTGTAGTTGGACACCTGCTTTTATGGCTTCGTTCATCTGGTTGGCAAGGTACTTATCAACAATACTGGGGGTTTGATGAAATACCTTAAGTAAATGTGTTTTTTCTGTATAAATTCCGAGATATTGTCTTCCAAAGCTTTTACTCTATCTTCAAACTTGAATAAGGAACCAAAGGTTGGAAGATTTTGTAGGGAGGTTCTTGGAACAATTGTTGGTGTGGGAACTGGTGTTTGTTGCAGAGTTTAAATGAGAGGAATGGGTGGCGAAGGAAGTGTTGTTACAGATAAAGGAGGCATTTCAGCATTAGTAGTTATGGGAACATCTGCCAGAGAAGTTGACTCAGTGTTCAGATTAAGAATGGAGTCAATACTTATATCTGGATAAGGGTTGAGCATGTTGGAAATGAAACTTGATGATACAGAAGAACTTTGCTGTTGAACTTCAGGAGTGACAACATTTATCATCACATGAGTATCTTTTATGACTTGAGTAGTTTGAACATTAGCTGATAAGGCCATCCGTCATTTCAGTATCTCTTCCCTCCAGATTGACGTTCACGTCCCTGTACAATTCATTTGCTTCTTCCTCTTTATTTGTCTCTTCTTCATCCATCCTTTCTTTCTCATCATTGCCACCTTGAGTTTCTTCATCATATGCTTCATTGTCAGACCACTCTTCTTCGTTATCTTCTTTATCTTGTATTTCTTTTTATCAAAAGTAGACAACTTGGGATGAACAAAGTCGTCATCATCATTGTCTGATTCAGTTTGTTCATTGTCATCATCTTGATCATCATCACCTTCATTATCAACATTTTCATCATTTTGATCATCATTTTCACTCATGTTCGCTTCATCATCATTGTCTTCGTCACTAGACTTCCAAGAAATCTGCTCATCTTTAGAGTTATATGTAGGTACCCCTGGTGAGACACCAGTTCCTTCATCTACACCTGAACCACTGGCCTGAGAGCTGTGGAATTGTGTCTTGCTTTTCTTGGTGGCCAACTTCATTTGTTCAGTTTCAGATAATGCAACCTCAGATAGCACATTTAAGCCTTTTGCTTTTGACGTTGTTGCATGTTGCTTCTTCTTGGCAAGTTTAGCCACCTTTGTTGAAGTCTTGAGTCTTTTGCCTTTAGAAGCTTGAGCAGACTTCTTCTTGGGAGATGATTCAGGATTAACTTTATTCTTTACATACTTAGGTTTTGGAATCTTATCACCAGTAGCATAAGCATGATAAGTCTTGTAAGCTTCAGACTTCAACATGGCTTGGTTGGTTAAGTGTTGAGGGAGAATAGCACCGTATATCTGTGTGTCCTGATGTTTAGAGATAACTCTTATTGTGGTGAACATGGGGTCATCCGTGTTGTGGTGCCAAAATCTTGTTTCTCCTTGGTATTGACAGATCCTTTGCCATGAAGTAGTCTACAATGACTTTGGTGAATCATGGATAACACATGTCATTGTTCTTCTTAGAGTTCTTGTTTTCCACTTGATACACCAAGTCATCCCACAACAGGTAGACATAATCAACATTCTTGTTATGATACATGCCCCAAAGGATTTGAGCACGTGACAAGCGAAGACTTTCCAGAGCAGTAGTTTTTCCACTTAGACACTTATTGATGATAGCAGCAAATGATCTACATGGTTGATGCATGTGATTAACATTGACATCTGATAAGACCTTTATCTCACTAGTGTGTCCAAGATCTTTAATAAAAAATAGAATTTCCTTTTCAAATGGAGGATCTTCAAATTTATGACCTGGGAGTTTAGGGCAAATGTGGAGCATATCTCTAAAGTTGTCAACGTTAACAGTATGGCTTTTGCCGTTCATCTTGAAACGAAGTGAAGAATGATGTCTGGAGGCAGTGACCCAGAACTCTTGCATGTAGATTTCTGGTACATCAGCAGTGATCTCAAATGCTTTGTAGAAGGAAGTGAGTTTCAGAGCGTCTAATACCACTTGAAGAGTAGGTTCCTTGGATTTGAGAGTGGAGTTTAGTCGGAGATTGCATTTCCCTGTCTGAAGACGGTTAGCAGGAGCGACTAAATCATCATCCAAAGCCTTTTGCTGAGCTCTTGTGGTATCCATGATTCTGCTAAGAAAGGATCAATACAGTTTATGTTTGGACAATACACTATAGAGACCTTTCAATTGAGCACTTTGAGTTTATTCATGATGTGAAAATTTCTTAAGGATAGGGCACTCTAAGACTTTTAGCACTTTTTAAGATATATTCCTTTAAATGACAACTTAGATTGACAAAAATGCTTAAGGAATTAAGGAAACTTCTTTGACTATTTTAGGAATCGAGTTCTTTCTAACTAGGTAGAGAATTTTGATATCCTGAGCCTAATTATAGTTAACCTTGTTTTACCTTGCAATTAAGCCAGTTTAACTTGATTAGAGATCATAATTAACCAATTTTAATTAATTCCCTAATTAAGATAATAAATCGCCTTTTAATTTGGAAATTTGATCTTAAGTGTTTCTGGTCTTGAAAGATAAACTGTTTTCTAAAGGAAAAACTAGTTGTACGATTCACAAAGGAAAATGGGTTGTTCGGTTCTAAAGGAAAAACTAGTTGCTCGGTTCGAGTAGTTCGGTTTAAGAGGAAAAACTAGTTGTTCGGTTCCAACATGAAAGCTAGTTGTTTGGTTCCCTAACAAAACTAGTTGTTCGGTTCCTTAAAAAAATCTAGTTGATCGGTTCCTTAACAAAACTAGTTGTTCGGTTCCTTTAGGAAAACTAGTTGTTCGGTTCCCTAACAAAACTAGTTGTTCGGTTCCTTAAAAAAATCTAGTTGATCGGTTCCTTAACAAAACTAGTTGTTCGGTTCCTTTAGGAAAACTAGTTGTTCGGTTCCCTAACAAAACTAGTTGTTCGGTTCCTTAATAAATCTAGTTGTTCGGTTCCTTAAAAAAACTAGTTGTTAGGCTCCTTAAGAAAAATCAGTTGATCGGTTCCCAAAGCATACCTAGTTGTTCGGTTTCTAAAGAGAACAAGTTGTTCGGTTCCCAAAGGATGACTAGTTGTTCGGTTCCTAAGGAGAACAAGTTGTTTGGTTCCCAAAGGATGACTAGTTGTTCGGTTCTCAAAGGATACCTATTTGTTCGGTTCCTAAAGAGAACAAGTTGTTCGGTTCTAAAAGAATCTAGTTGTTCGGTTTCATATGAAAACGAGTTGTTCGGTTCTTTAAATTTTACAAACATAAATTAATACTTGATTCTTTAGCATTTTATCACAACATATATGCACTTAGTTTACAGGAATCACGACAAAAAACAACAATATTCGCTTAAACACTTCAAACCGATTTCGAATATACAACATTATGCATTCATTCAAGATTTGATACAAACAAGGATATGATATAGACACTCAAACACATTCAAGACTAAGGAATCTAGCTTCTTAGCACAAAACCCACAAACTTTTTACAATATTGCGCATAAACCCAAATTTTTGAACAAACAATCGACCATATCTCATTCATATGTTAACTACATATAAAACTGCATTAAACAATTCTTCTACACTCCAATGCCATCAAAACCCCTCAAACAATTTGAAGATTTATCCACTTTTGATTTTGAGAAACCCTAAAAAATTAGGGTTTTCGAGTTAAAAAATGGATGAAATAGCAATTCCTTCATGGTATGAGATGTTTAGGAAGTATAGAAGAAATTATTAGCTATACCTTAAGCGTGATAACAACTGGAAGATGAGAACTAGCAATGGCGATTTCGAATGGTTTGGGAGGAGGGATAAGATTGCACAGTGTGTGTTTGTGTGTGTGAGAAAGACGAGTGGGATAGGTAATGTTTATAAAACAAATTTGTTTTTATACACATTCACCCCCCGTGGTTTCAGATCTTTTCCACTAATCAACTATAAGTTTATTTAGGCATTCTAAGTTAACACATTGGCACAAATAGTCCTTGTAGTTTTTAACTAGCATACCTAACCACTTAAATTCACACATTTACTCCCTAAGGGAATAAACACATAACATATAAGGCACATATAAGCTAAACTTAGTTAACTTTCCTTAAGAATGATATTCCGTTATTGTTTAAAACACCTTTTTCCTTTAATCGCATTTTTATTATGAAGAAGATATTTGACATTTTCTCCCCCTCAAACAATGACCCGTTTTCTATTTAAAGAGCTGTAGTCGTTGTTTGAGAAGTCGAATGTCTTTGAAAAGCATTTTCTGATGACAAAATGTTTTATCTTTTAAAATCAAACACCATGTTATAAGATTTCTCTTATTTGAACACATAAGCACTGACACGTATACTTATGGTAATATAGGAAGCATGGGTTGTGATGCAAAGTAATCACAAGCCTTTGCATGGTCATAAAGTAGACCATGCCCTAGAATAAATTCCCGTTATGAGGTCAAGTTTTTTTTTCAAATATGTGCCTTTAAGATGATGACCGGGTTAATAATAGCAAGCCATTTGGCATGTTTTGAAAACATTTACAACTTCTGCTCGAACTTCATTTACAGCCTCGTATCATTATTAAATGGCATTTCTAAGACCGTAAATGTTATCGATTTTCAGAAGACATGCCATTATTAACTCTTTTTATATTTTTCTTATTTTTTAATTTTTTCTTTCGTTTTAAGTATTTTATATTTTTGTATTTTGTTTTTATAAATGTTTTAAAAATAAATAAATAAATAAAAATCTTTTTGGTTTTTATGGTTTTTAATATATTTACGTATTATATACATGATATTTGAATAGGTACCACCACTATTCTTTAGCTTCATATGCCAATAGTTTTAGAGTCTCCGGCGTAAAACTTCGCACTCCCAGCTTGTTGATAAGAAATTCAATACTTTCTCTGCCAAGGGCTTTAGTGAAGATGTCCGCTAACTGATAATCCATATTGACAAAGTGAAGCTCTACTACTCCATTCTCTACTTGCTCTTTGATGAAGTGCAATCTGATGTCAATATGCGTTGATCGAGAATGTTGAACATTGTTGCAGCATAAGGCAATAGCGCTTTTGTTATCACAGTACATTGGAATTTTATTAAATCCAAGGCCATAGTCAGTAAGCTGCGATCTCATCCAAAGGACTTGAGCACAACAGCCAGACAAGGCTATATATTCAGCTTCCGTACTAGATATTGCAGTGCTTTTCTGCCTTTTTGATGACCAGCTAACAAGTCTGTCTCCTAATAATTGCATACTTCTAGATGTACTTCGTCTAGTAGCTTGGCAACCCGCGTGATCAGCGTCTGCATTAGCTGTTAGAGCAATAGAAGAATCCTTTGGATACTAGAGTCCCCTATTAACGGTTTCTCGTAGGTATTTAAAGATTCTTTTTACAGCATGTAAGTGCTTTTCAGTAGGCTTTGTGTGATACCGGGCACACATGCATACATCAAATGTAAGGTCTAGTCTACTGGCTGTAAGATACATAAGGGTGCCAACCATTCCATGATATTGTGTAGGGTCAACGGCTTTCCCTTGTGGATCTTCATCCAGTTTGGATTTCTCCACCATGGGAGTATCCACGGGGTCACTAGATTCCATACCATATTTTTTTAAAGATTCTAGAGCATATTTAGACTGATTAATAAAGATGCCTCTGGGACTTTGTGAAATCTGTAGTCCTAGAAAAAAATATGATATTTTGCCCATCATCGACATCTTAAACTTAGAACACATTATTTTTGAAAATTGGTCATATAGTTCAGGTGTAGTAGACGCAAAGATTATATCATCAACATAGATTTATACCAGGAGAATATCTTTGCCTTGTCTTTTGATAAACAATGTGGGATCCACGGTTCCTTTAGAGAATTCCTGAGAGAGTAGAAACTTCAACAATAGATCGTACCACGCGCGAGGAGCTTGTTTCAACCCATAGAGAGCCTTCTTAAGCTTATACACATGATTCAGATTGTCTTGATCCACAAACCCGTCCGATTAGCTGACGTAAACTTCTTCGCGTAGAATGCTGTCTTTACATCGATTTGGTAGACAATCATATTCATGTGAGCAGCATATGCGAGGAAAATTCAAATAGCATCAAGTCTAGCCAATGGAGCAAAAGATTCCTCAAAATCAATTCCCTCTTCTTGACGGTAGCCACGAGCAACTAAGCGAGCCTTATGTTTTTAGAATTCCTCCCATTTCATCAAGTTTTACCTTATAAATCCATTTTAAAGTAATGACCATCACTTTATTTGGACGAGGAACGAGTTCTTGGACTTCAAGACGTTCAAATTCATTTAGCTCCTCTTGCATTGCTTCAATCTAACATGATTGAGTTAATACATCTTTATAAGTCTTAGGTTTGACTGATGAGAGAAAAGCATCATAGTAACAAAATAAGGTTTGTTCATGGAGTTGGAGTCTTGTGGAAACAAGTCTTTCGAGTTCACCGATGATGTTATCTAAAGGATGATCCTTGGTCTATTTGGTAACGTATTCTGAGTTAGGAGTAGCAGTGTGCATAACAGTAGGAATAACATCCGAAGAAGAAGATGCTTCAGAATCGTTTTTGGAATTAGAATACCAAAGAACGAATCGTTATTCATGTGTACAAAATCTAAGTCATGATTGTATTCTTCAACATTGTTAGGAATGACAGGAGATTGCGTTTCGGGTGTTGTTTATGAGTTACTAGGTGATGGTGCATCTTGGTCAACATTTGTTGAGGAAGGTGAACCGGTTGATGCAACGGGTTCTGGAGCTACTAATTCAGCAATTGGAGCAATGACTTTAGGGGATGGGTGATCAACACTTGATGGAGGGTTGAGTAATTCATCAAACTATGGTTGAAACAAAATATCCTAATTAGTTCTTGAAGGTATTGAAGGAGGAGGGTTTGGCATGAGTCCTGAACTGATTATTGCAGGAGTCATTTCATGAAGTGAGGGTCCTGAACTGCTGTGTTCAGAAGCCATCGCTGTCAGCTCATCAAAATCTACATGAATTGTTTCAATGATTCATCTGGTACGTCGGTTGTAAATTCAAAATGCTTTCTTTTTAGGTGCATACCCAATGAAAATACCAATATCAGCTTTTGGTTGTAACTTTCCCAAATTCTCGCTATCATTTGTCAGAATTTTGTCATGTAAAAGCTCATATGGTGTTTTGACATGACGAAGACGTATGATGGAACAATTTTGGGTATAACATGCGGTAGCAACTGCTTCTGCCCATAAAAATAATGGAGCTTTTACATAAATCAACATTGTGCGAGCTGCTTCAATTAGCTTTTACATAAATCAACATTGTGGAGACCGAGCAACAGATGTTTCATGAGAGATGCCAACCTTCTCATAATATTCACGCAAAGTTTGATTAACAAACTCAGTTCCATTATCTGTGCTGATTCGTCAGATAGGCACTTTAAGCCGCACTTGGATCATCTTGAGGAACTTAATTATGAAATCTGGAGCTTCGTCTTTTGACCTTAAGCACTTTACCCATGTAAATCAAGAGTAATCATCAACAATGACGAGGATGTACTTCTTTCCATTAACATTTGCGACACGCATTGGTCTACACCAAAGTTCAGATGAGACAGACGTCGGTGCCATAGCCATGACTTAGTCTTTGAAGCCTTTGACAAGAGACATATAAGAGAGGACACCAGCATATCTCAAAGAGATAGAGTATACAGATTGTTGCCTCAAGATCCAGTTAATAGATCAACACCTTCTAGATTACGAATGAAGCAGGTGTGTTGACGAAAAGCAACTTCAAGGTTCAAATCATAGAATTTCCCAATGGAGAATAAGTTATGTCCAAGTCCTTCTACGTAGTAAACCCTTGAAATTGTAACATTCCCAATCTGATAATCACCATATCCCAGTATCTTTTCCACGTGGTCATTTCTAAATTTAACTGTACCCAAAAATTTATTGACGAAATTTGTGAGCTGAGAGCGATCTCCGGTCATATGCTTGGAGCAGCCGGAGTCCAAATACCAAAGAACAATTTGGACAAACTGCATTCATCAAGAGAGGAAGATAGAACATCGGAAACTATGGATCCCCAAGATTTACTGGGTTCCTTATTGTTAGCAGATATAGATTTAATAATCTTAGGTTTGCTAACGGGAACATTAGATTTAGATTTCCTAGGTTTCCTTGAGTAAACCAATATTGCTACATGCTTAGGTGTATTAGATTTTAAAGTAGTTGGTTTCCTAAGGGGCACTTCAGTAGTTGTGGTAATCCTAGTTAAAGGGTACGCATTTCCTACTATAGTGAAGGTCCGACTAGTAGGTGTCCAAGTGTATCCAATATTTATGAACACCTTTCCTGTTGGTTTCCAAACTTTTTTCTTTAAACTTTTCTTAACAGATTTAGATTTAGCACGAGCATTCATATCATGTATAAAATCAAGAACACACAAATCATGATTATCAGAAAGCATGCAACCATTACACTTAACACATAAAAGTTTAGAATTCGCATTAAGCTTAGAATGCTGCACATTTGCAGTTCCTTTAGGTTTCACAACACAATTCTTATTTTTCAAACTAGATTTAACTGTCCTAGGGTGGGCTTCTACTTTATTCTTCTAAGTACTACTTGGTATTCGCTGAATCTTATCTTTCTTTGTATTGTCTGAAGGCTGTGATCCGCTAGCACTAGTAGACGGTTTTACTCCTGTAGAAGACAATATAGGTTTGTTAGAAACTAGGTTTGATGAAGAAGTTGTTTTTGTGTTTGTGTTTCCTGAGGATGTGACGGGCTCAGTGAATCTAACTTTTTTGTCCTTGTTCTTTGGGATCACAACCACTAATTTGTCTCTTGAATTATTGATGCTAGGGTAGGTTTGTCCGATTAGTATAAGCAACTCCTGAATTTGTTTTGTATACTTACAAGCAGAGTCTAAGGAATTATTTAGAGGATTTTGTTATTTTCCTTGTTCTACTATTTCCCTAAGAATCGCAGCTTCTTCCTGAGTATGCTTAAGGTAGTCAGAGTGAGCTGACCTATTGTTTAACAATCTAGGGCTTAAATATTCCACATCAATCTTAAGCATTTCTGGATCAATAGTGTGTTTGCTAACAACATTATCAGCTAAACCTTTTCCTTTCAGTTTCCTTAATTCATCCTTTAGAGCTGTTACGGTCAACCCTTGTTCCTGAATTTTTGCATTTAAATCAGAAATTTCCACAGACTTTTAATTGACTTGATTAATTAACACATCACATTGTTCTTTTGATCGAATACGTGCTGGTTTAATCGAGTCATAAAGTTGCTTATAAGTCTGTTTCAAATGTTCATTCTCAGCAATAAGGTTTGACACCCTATGATCCAATTCAATATTTATTGTTTCAATCTCTTCTATGTCCTTTTTGACCTTATCCTCATTTATATTTTCACTTAGAGATTTAATTCTCTCTTTTAACTTCTTTATGACCATGTCTTTCTATTGGGACTGAGCTTTCAATTCATTTAATTCAAAATATTGATCAAAACTTGGAGCACTTTGATAAGTAACAGAACTGTCCCTTAGAAAAATTTCCTGATTAAGTTGAGTATCAACTTCTAAAGAGATGTAATGTTTTTCAAGAGTGGTAAAACTTCTGAACAGTTTATTGTAAATCTCTTCTTTAACGAAATCCTTTTTGTTGAGAAACTCAGTCTCAAATTTGAGACACTTTTTACATTCACGCACATTCACATAAGTATTATCCATAGAATAAATCACAATTATGTTCATTATATCTTTGTTTATGACTTGTTCCAAGAGTCATTTGTTTTTGTTCAAAACTTAATTCATTTTAACTTCAAATGTTTTTGACTTTAAACGATGTTGTTCCACAGCCTGTTCCATTTCATGAAAGACATTTTGGACTTCAGAAAGTTGATCAATCAAATATTGATCGAATGTATTAAATAAGTCCTTCAGATCTTTTACAAATGGAATTATTTCATCCCTAAAACAAGCTTTTGTATGTTCAAATCCCTACGAGCCCTCAGTGATGGTTGTGGCCGTGGTTCTTTCTTTGACAACCACGTCAAAGCCAGCAAGATGGTGTTTGAGTTTCTTCAAACTCGTATTTACCATGCTGACTTTAGGAAGTTCTTTTAGAACCTCAACTTTGGTGGGTCTATTAGAAGGAGTGGGATCTGAAGAATTCATAGAATTCTGTGACCAAAAGGCTTGTTCACTAGATAATTCAGTTTGTGGAACAAATCATGTTTCAAAATCTGGAGAAAGTTGGTTAAGGACAGCATAATCGACTGGTGTAGTATTAACTTTCTTTTCTAGCATCATTGGACCTTGTTGTTTTAAAAGCATTTTTGAACGATTCTCTTCAGCAAGCATAAGGGTCTCTTCGGAGTCAGGAATCACAATAGCACTAGTATTCTTAATGACATTACCATCATAAAGCTTTGGTTCCAACTGCTGAGCTTTCTTCAGATAGAAAGGATTTTGAAAACCTAGAGCTTGTTTAGTGGTATAATCATAGAAAAACTAAGGTTTCGTCAACATGTGAACAGTTTGTGCAGATTGATCTCTTTTAAAAATAATATTATCCAGCTGTTTCATCTTCTTTTCTAAAGCAATCTCTCTATCAATGTTCCTAGATTCTTCTTTCTTAAAATCATTTTTGAGAAGAGTAACAGTTTGCATTAAAGATTTATTTTCTTTTAAATGTTCTGAAAGAGTTTGTTTAAGACGATCAATCCCTACAGACTGTTCATACAAATCTAAGACATTATCTTTACTCTTTAAATCAACCTTTTATCCTTCTTTCAAAACTTTAACTTGTTATTTGTATCTTTCAAGCTCAGCAGTTAAAGTATCATTGACACTTTTATTGTCCAGATTTATCTTTATACAGATAATTACTTGGGTTTTTAGTTGTTCAATCACAGATAATATCAGCGCATCTTGTTGTGTAGATGAGTTAGAATTCTGAACAACTGCCTGTTGTGATTCTTTCACATACTGAGAATAAGGAATGATATTGCTATCACTAGTTATTTCAGTCTCTGAATTATTCACAACACTTGACTGTTCAAAAGACAGCATCGCCTGCACAAGTTAATTCATCAAGTTGTTATCCATATTATCATGATTGTTTACCTCAGCGAGAGCATCAGAACCATAATGCGATAAATTCGCCATGAGATCAATTTTGGCTGTGTTGAGTTCATTACAATCAGAGTCATATGCATCTAAATCATCGGCTTGATAAGCGGCATTGTGGGTAATGACTGTCTGTGTTGCTTGACCTTCTGCAATTCCTGGATCTGCCAAAAATGCTAGCTCTTCCTCATGTAGAATTTGATCATTTTCTTGAGCTTGTACTAGCAACACTTTATCCTTAAACCAAGAATCATCCTGTCCCCCACTCCCAGATATAATGCGCTATCTCACTCGCACACTCACATCGCTAACCACTCGCACTCTCTCATGTCCCTCTCTCCTATCTTATCTCATCACTACACTCACACACACACTCCTAGATAGTTATAGTATCCCCACTCCCCACCCCCACCCCACCCAATCAGATAGATATATACATAGTCATATATATAGATAGACCCCCCAGAGAGAGATAGAGAATAGATACTCACACCTCTGCTCTCACGCGCTCAATGATAGACCCCCCCTCCACCCCTTTTTTAATCTAGCACTAAAATATCTAGCCTAACACCCCAACCATACACGTGTCGATCTACAGATAGATCAACAACACCCTCCCCCCCCAATTAGATCCTTAGAGACATATACCCACTACATCCCCCCAAATACTAAATACACCATTGCTCTCTGCGATCTCGTGTGTGTCACACACTCATACCCCACACATCCCCTAGCTGCTATGTCGACGCCTCTCTACGTTAGACCGTTTATATACTAAACCAACGCTTGTGTTTTGTTAGATGATCTTAATGTATTCTCCCTGTTTTATGTGTGTCTCGCCCCCCCCTGTTGTGTCAGGAGCTTATGGTGACTGTGTGTGTGGACGACACCCCCCCCACCCCCTCCCGCTGTGTGTGTGTGCTAGTCAGATACGGAAGTATGTACGGACAACAGGACCTGGCTACGCATGTGTGAGAGAACCACCCCTGACCCATTGAGACTAGATATACCTTGATGTAGGAGTATGTATATGTATGTGCTCCTCGCTCAGTGTGTGTAGAGAGATAGTCAGGCAGTTGCCCCTGTCGGGAGCCATCTCACACTACCCACCCTCCCCCTCCCCCCCCGCCCCTGGATGGCATGATGGAGTCGCCCCTCTTAATAAACGTTGTGATGAACTGATGATTGATAATCATTGGATGGATAAGTGATTAAAAGAGGTGTTGATGATTGATTGTTTGAGTATTGTTGAGACTGATAAGGGGAACCATGTTGTGGAGACTGATATAGTGAAACTTTTGGTTGAAATTGAGAGTTTTGGTATGAGTTCTGATAAGTTTAGTAAGGAGATTAGGTTATTTGATGGGTTGCAACCAAAGCAAGCGGATCTGAATTGTGTTCATGCATTAAATGAACTTCATTTGCATGAAATTCATGTTGTCCCAGGTAAGCATGAAGTTGATCAATGTTAGTTGTGTGCAAATCCCGAACCAGTTTGACATCTGTCTTGGTATGAGTTCTGATAAGTTTAGTAAGGAGATTGGGTCATCTGATGGGTTGCAACCAAAGCAAGCGGATCTGAATTGCGTTCATGCATTAAATGAACTTCATTTGCATGAAATTCATGTTGTCCCAAGTAAGCATGAAGTTGATCAATGTTTGTTGTGTGCAAAATCCCCAAACAGTTTGTCATCTATCACTAAAATTTGTTCCATCAGGTGGGAAGAGTATTCAAAAAACGTAGTATTCACTTAAAATTGTTCCAGTTTCATATTGTAGATGTTCATGTCATTGAGTAGCAGTGAAAATCTCAAGTAGAAATCACGTAGTGTTTCCCCCTTCTTATAATCAAAAACTTATCGAAATCATCATAAAGCTTACATCTCTTCATGTTTTTTTAATGAAGTTCTTGCTGATGATGTTGAATTCTTGACCAAATTCCTTGTGACTGTATGTTGCTAACAATGACATAGGACCTCTGGTGAATAATCCATTGGAGGAAATGATTTATTTTTGCCTTGAACATACACAATCAGCCTCTGAATTGCTTCCCGTAGCAGCTAACTCAGAATTATTTCTTTGGTCTAGTCCACTCCCTTTTCCTCAATGTCTAGGCTAGATGGTGTGGATCATTTTCATACGGATTCAGGGATCATTCAACCCTGTTGTACTCCATATCATCATGTTTAGCTCATTATGCTTTCCAAGAATCGAACATATCTTTTTCCAACATATGTGGGACGATTGTCAGCACCCAAAAGAATCGCTTTGTCAGCAAGAGTCATCATTGTGAAAGTTGTATGTTAAATGATTACTTGTTTGATCAAACAGTGGTAGAAAGAAATTGTGTTTGATTAAGTTGTCTTTTAAGTGTTATATGTCTTTATACGGGATTTTACACTTTTTAACAAAACCAGGAAAAAGAATCGTACATATCATTTTCCAACATAGGTGGACGATTGTCAGCACCCGAAAGAATCGCTTTGTAAGCAAGTGTCGTCATTGAGAAATTTGTATGTTAAAAGATTACTTGTTTGATCGAACGGTGGTAGAAAGAAATTGTGTTTAATTAAGTTGTCTTTTAAGTGTTTTATGTCTTTATACGGGATTTTACAGTTCTTGACAAAACCAGGAAAAACAAGTTAATGTTTCACGAGATTTTACAAGTCAATGAAATAAACCGTATAATTTGGAAACTTGAGTTGTTCGGTTTAGTTGTTTGGTTCAGTTGTTCGGTTGAGTTGTTCGATTGAGTTGTTCGGCTCAGTTGTTCAGTTCAATTGTTCGGTTGACACTAAAAGTCAGATGTTCGGTTGATACTATTTCGAAACCCAAAATTTTTAAAACACAAAAGACACATTTTTGATGGTTGTTTTGCAAAAATTCTTGTAAAACTAGTGTTACTAACCCTATAGGAACAAGAAAAATGAAAACTTTAAGGTTTTTAAGCTGAAAAATTTAAAATCAAGATTTTGTTCTTTGTAAAGGTTTTCGAACACAAATGATGTTTTTCTTGATTCTAAGCTTGTTCACCTATATCCAAGGATACTATATCAAATTTATCTATGTAAATGATCCTTTAGTGTACACAATAGCTTCGAACACAAAGAAAAAATAAGAAAAAAGGACGATTTTTGCAAGAAAACACACGAACCAAAAGATAAACAAAAAAACTAAACACACCACTCCATGGCTCTTGATACCAGTTATAGAACAATCAAATAACATACATAGAAAGAGGAAAATAGAGGTTGTTTTAGTGAGAGAGAGGGTTGGATGAACAATTAGAGAGAGAAAGTAAACAAAAGATAGAAATGCATAAGTGTGTGAATAATGAACAACCAACCAACTCTCCAAGGCATGGAGAGGTATATAAATACCCTTTTGGCCGGCCCATGGATAGGCTTTACATGGGCTTTTCCTAACTTTGGCCCAATTAGATTAATAACATTACATTTGACTAACTACGGGCTTTGACTAACTATTATTGAAAGTGACCGATACTTTTCGTGTTTCTAACAATATGGATACTATATATAGCATACAAATATTCTAGATATTGGTTCCAGCCTAACATGACTAGGAAACCACTAGAGACATTTAATATGACAGCTAATAAAATCATCATGAGAAACGTCTTCTGCATAGCCCATAGAGTCAACTAGGCTATAAAGAGAACCGAACTATTTAGTGCAGGAAACTTCCTTATGACCCAACAACTTCATACTAGGATAACTGATCTCCAATCGTTGCCTCAACATACCTACAAGAGAAGCCAATTGTCAAAGCATTGAAGATATCTGATTAAATTATAAGCCATCTGAATCGATACAACCTTACCAAATTCAAAAGAACTGTTAATCCCAAACACTCCTATATGCAATATCATTGGCATTCCACCTTTTTACCCATTTTTGATGTTCCAATTCAGCTGAGCTTTTGTAACAGCCTTAGTCAGCTTAGCTTTCAAACTTGGCAATCTCAATCTTATATTCTCAACAAAAACTTCATATATCATTAATACTCCTTTTTGCTCCTCTAAATAATATGTTATTCTTCTCCTGCCATAATAGATAAACACCTACAGCCAACCCCAACCTTTTAATAATATTGTTAATAAAGCTCTCATTATATTCCATAGCCATATTGTTCACACTCCATTCCACTTCAGTATACCTTAAACTTATTTTCTATTTAACTAGGTTTCAAAATTGAGTAAAATACTTGCATTGAAAAAATAGGTGTTTATGAGAGTTCTGATCATGAAGACAAAGAGAGCACACTATCATATCATATGACCCTCATCTCTTAATCTTATCTTAAGTAGCTAACATTTCCTGTACAACCATTCACAGAATAAAATCATGCTTTGGAATATTTTGAGAAAACCATATGATTTTACTCCAGTTTACATTTCCATTCTCATAAATCAAATCTTTATAAGTTTGACTTACAGAAACATATCTTTCCCTTCCATTATAACTTCTCTATACCATTTCATCTTTTTTATGCAAATTTTTGATACATATGAAATTTTAATTTGCACTTTTGGAAAAATATATATGAAATTTTAATTTACATCTTTGAAAAAATATATATGAAATTTTAATTTGCATTTTTTTAAAATGTATATGAAAATGCTTCTTCTTTATTATAAATTATAATACACATAAGTACGATTATACCCAACCTTGTGTGAGTGGAGTATGTAGATAGTCATACCCCTATTCAACGTAAATGGATTGCTTTCAAAAAGCATTTTGGCCAGTGTGTAATGTATAATGGAGCTCAAACAATCCTTCCTTAATGATCACACTTTAAACAATGTTTTGCTAGCTAAAAAGAAGATGGAATCAAACTCAAAATATATTTCAACAAAGGCATCACTTTGTCGGGCTCAAAATGATATCTGCGTAAAGAGAAAATGCACCCCCGAAGACAGCCAAATTTAAAGGGTCTTTGGTTTGTCAAGCGAATCACTGTGGGTTTCGGAATGAGTATAGGTTTTGTAAACCTACCACTCTCAATGGGTTTAGATTATGTCTAGTTTTATGGGTTTTATACCCATTTTCATAACTCAAACCTATTAACCAGACGTTATTATTTATAATGAAATCCATTCCTCCATTTTCATACCTATAAACCAAACACCCCCTTAATGTATGTAAAGTTTTAACTTTAGAACTCCATCAATCCTCTTTTTAAACCCATTCCTTGAAATATGGTTTATGTTTAAATTAAACAAAAAAAAAACAATCGATAGGATCGTATGATTTTACAATTTGGATCATCTAAAGTTGTTTTACATACAAATTATTTATTTATAAGGTTGTAGGATTGATTTTAAAAGTATAATTTAAATTTGGTTTGCATACAAGATCATCTATTTATAAGGTCGTAAAATCGGTTTTAGAATCACAAAACTGATTTAGGATCATATGATCGAGCATATGATCACACTTAAACATTTCAATCTTGCGATCTCAATCTTGCGATAATGTTGTTAGCTTGATCTTGCGATCTCAATCTTGAAAACTTTCACTTTGAACTGATGATCATTTGAAAGAAACGCCGACTTTATGCTTCATATTGACATAAAAGCCTAAACATCGCATTTGTTTATTATTATTATTGTCAAAAGGACTAACGAATATTTTACTTTAATTGGCTAAAAGATGTTCCTTAAGCCACTATTGATAAGTTAGTTATGTTGAATCTGTGACAAACAATATACAGTAGAAACTCTATAAAATAATACACTTGGGACCACCAAAATTTATTAATTAAAAGAGTTATTAATTAATTGATAAATTAA
>BQNB010006459.1:33340-44939 GCA_026074375.1 Tanacetum coccineum | reverse complement strand
TATTGCTTTGAGGAGAAAAGATAATAACCCAACAAGAGCAAAAATATTACAGCAGTTACCAGAATGTTATGGTTCTTTTCTTAAGAAACCAAGAATAAACTGTTGAGACGACTTACTACTTTTCAATCAAAAGTGAATACACTGTAATAATGAAGATAAATAATAGGTAATTTATAATGAAAATGAAAAGGAATGATCATAAATATGGGTATCTTCTGTTGCTGAGACATGGATCTTGTAAAAGTTTTGAAACCAAAGACTGAGATATTTGTGTTCTATGTTAACGTTTACAGCAGACAAATGTGAAGTAAATCCTTGACCAAGACAAATTGATTAAGACTACAACTGCATGTCTTGTAGACCCTCTTCGGGATTCCAATATCTTGGGTTTCTTTCTTCTCTTTTATTGAGTCAAATAGTTTTATTCCATTAAACACTAATCATGCAACCCAAGTAGCACCAGAGACACTAAAATAATTTAGCAACACACAAGAATATGAATTTGAGAACTGACCTCAACCCTGAACAAATCATCCATAAGGCGAACAGTTATTGACCCAGTTTTAAAAGCTCTGCAAACAAAGAGCCGCATCCTTCAAGTGAACAAATCTGCAGATACAAGAGACCATCCATTACATTTAAGTTGCATCCTACAAATTGACCAGAACACCTAAGAAACTTATCACCTTTAATTGATTAAGTTGATGTTCTGTTTAAATTTCCTGCAGAATTCAATATGCATATACACTGCAGAAGTCGATATGCATATACACCAGACCTGCACTCAGAGCTCAAGAGCCAAAACAGCAACTCAAATAAATACTAAGAACTATTCCCGAAAACGATGCTAATAAAAATAGCCAAAAATGTGCAAGAACCCATCATGGTGACATTTATCTTAGCTTATGCATTTTCGACAATCCTTAAACATTACATCTTTCTTTATAGAAAACATATGGAAACAAAAATGTCAACATTAACCATTTTACAAAAGAAAAAAAAATCACAAATAACTAGCGGCCAAGGTATGATGGAAGACTGGTTCCCAAAGACCCAATTCCAGATTGTTGTCTAGCTGCCGGTGCTGGAGTTGTGCCAGGTGCTGAAGAACGTCCCACCTGAGGATGCTGATATGCCCCGAGACCATAAGTGGCAATCATGCTTGGGCTCACTGTGTTCATTCCATAACCAGCACCAAGCCCAAATGATTGTGGTGTTGAATATATACTGTTCTGATTCAAAGCAGAGACCAACATCAGGTTTTGACCAGCCATAATTCCAGCTGCTGCTGGAGCAAACTTTTGGTGTTTTTGTTACCACGTTGACCATAAATAGCTTGTCTGCACTGTAACTGACAACCATCAAAAACCTTAGTGGGCTCTTCAAAGCTTTCTTACACCCTTCATATGTTTTGTATACAAACATTGCAAACCCTTCAAAATTTTCCAGTAGCTTTATCGGTTCCGTGACAGCCCGTCCTCGATTTCTCCAAACTTGGCAAAGAGGGACCTAAGTGCGTTGGGATTCACGTGGGACGCAACATTTGCTACGAAGATCTTTCGTCCAATTGTATAAGTAGTAAGAGTGGTCTGGTTTTTATTGGGCCCACTAGGACCTGTAGAAGTTAATTGGCAAGTAGCCATGCGGCTTCCTATCTTCTTTTGTGTCTGTTTGAGGGATGTCTGTGCACTTTCTCGGGTTTTAAAGAGGACAAAGCCATAGCCTTTGGCCTTTCCAGTCACTATCTGTAACAACTCTGCACTCTTCAATATCACCATACTGTTTAAAGACGGAAAGTACTTGGTCTGCTGTGGCATCCCAGCCGAGGCCAAAGACAAAAATCTTACGGTGAGCCGGGTCCACCTCAGCAGTTTGGGTGAGATTAGCCACTATCGAAGGGTCGTTTAGGGCTGCTTCTTTAAAAAACACGATAATCTTTTCTATTGGTAAAGGTTCCAGAAGCTTCCTAAGAGTCTCCTTTTTAGAAGCCTCGTCTTCTTCTTCTTCCTCTTCCTCTTCTTCTTGATCCTCTTCTTCTTCTTCCTCTTCTTCGACTTCTACTTCTTCTTCAACTTCTTCATATTCGACTTCTTCTTCATCGTCCTCATTTACTTGTTCAGTGTCAGATACTTCAACTTCTTCTAGTTCCTCTTCACCTTCTGATTCTTCCTCCTCAAATATCTCATGCTTAGCCACTATCTTAGGTTTCTTTTCTTCTGCTTTTACTTTGAGTTCTGCTGCTGCTGCTCTCTTCCTCATTTATAGACGCCGCTCTTAATCATACCACATCGAAGCCAAGAATTTCCTAAAAATGAAAAATCTTAATACTTGAAAAACTATCATTGTTGAATAAACAGGTATATGAAAAAGATAAAGGAAATAAATGTATTGCACGCTGAAAATATATAATCCAATACGCGAAACATATGACAGTCCCCAGAAAACATTACATAAAATTATAGTTACGCATAACAAGTCATGACGTATTTGCTTAATTAGTAAATCAGAACTAATCTAGCTTAATAAATTAGCTGCCTAAATTTCTTAATATATCTGTAACAAAAACTAAAATTATATATCCGCTAAACACCATAGAAATTAAATGCCACTTATATTATTAATATCACAGTACAAATGAATCCGATCTAACCCAACCCGCTTTTGATATGAATTGTGTCCCAATTTCAGAGATGACCCGTTCATCTCATGACCCATTCATCTCATGACCCATCTGGACCAGTACCAAGTCCAAGTCTGACCCGTTACTGAACCCAATTTGTTTGTTTTGCCACCTCTTAATATTATCTTTGGCCCCGTTTGAGTTACACATGTGGGTTGGAATATGCTCGCCTAAATAATCTTCATTTCTTTTAGAAGGAAATATAAATGCAACATTCATAGTGAGTTTACGATCCTAACTACGATAACCTATAAAACATGGTACAAACATTATAGTGCGGCTTTTCTCCAAATAGAAATCATTTCTAGTAAATTAAAGCGCGAAAACAAAATAAACTTCTAACCCAACTTAAAACAAACAGGCTTTAGCTAGGCATTCTTCATCATAAACTTCACAAATCATAGCTTCTAAATGGCTTTGTTCTGAAGAAACTTATGCGTCAACACATGACATGAAAACTGTTAAGATAATCCAAAATGGTTGTATAATCTACAAGATAACAGAAAGTTATTGAATTCCCATTAAGGTCAACAACGTTAATACACAATCACCCAGTGACCAAGTAAGATTTATTATTATTAACAACAATAATTCAAAGAGATAAAACACAAACATCATAATTCAGAACTGATATACGACTGCATAATTCAATAGGTCCCAGACCTCCTCAAACTCCTCTACCTACATTCCCTACATATACGTTTCTCTTATTCTTCTTCAAGACCAAACTCTCTGTTGCAGCAACAATTGCATTGAACCACTTGACTTTTCTCTTATTCTTCTTCAAGACCAAACTCTCTCTTATTCTTCTTCAAACTCCTCAAACTCCTATCACCAAACCAAGTATAATTCCACATCCGTATGCCAACATCACCACTTCCCACGTAAACCCACTTTCCTCATCAAATCCTTCATCACTTTCAAGTTGTGGTTCATGTGAATACTCACCACACTTTTTTAGCAGCGGGGTCCCACATAGTCTTGGATTTCCACCAAAGGAGTTCCCTTCAAATGTCGTGAACTGAGGTCCTTGTGGTATATGACCCACAAGAAGGTTTTGCGAGAGATTCAACACTTCAAGGGTCTTGATGTCTGCAAGGCTTTGAGGAATCTCTCCTGAGAGTTGGTTCCAAGATAGGTTTAACGACTCAATCTCTGTGAGATTCCCCAAAGCATGTGGAATAGGACCAATGAGACTGTTGTGGGATAAGTTGAGCACAATTAGCGAGTTAAGACCACCGATGACGTTTGGAATCTGCCCTTCAAATGTGTTATCGGACAGATCAATAATTGTATAGTCAACCAAAATTTGTGGAAAATATTGATTCACCCCTTTCACCGTAACAACGATTGAGTACTTTTCCGGACCAATGGATAAATATTTTGGTGTTGTGTTGCTTTTAACAACATTCTTCATGGAATTGAAACTTTGAAAATATTTTGCAGGGAGTTGGCCTACAAACCTATTATCAGATAAGTCAAGAACTTGAAGACTTGGAAAGGGAGAATGAACAGTTGCAGAGGGTTGAACATGTCCATGGAAGTTGTTTGATTTGAGGACAAGAACCTTCAAATATGGAAGATCTCCCAACCAACCAGGGAATGTACCATTCAAGTGGTTGTTTCCGAAATCAAGTACTTCCAAGGATTGACATTTGGACCAAGAAATTGGTACTTCTCCTTCTAACTGATTTCCATTCAAAATAAGCCCTCTTAAACTAAGCCCTGTTAATCGTCCAGCTCCACAATCCCCGTATATGTTTGGAATTGTTCCTTGAAAGCTATTATTCCCCAAATCTATCATTATAAGAGAAGAGGTGATTTTTCCAAAGCATTGTGGAATCCATCCACCAAATCGATTATTGGACATATCCAAATACATTAGATTGCTCATGTTGCAAATTGATGGAGGGAATGGTTCCTGAATCAAGTTGGAATCGAGATACAGAGCATTTAATCCATACCATTGAAATTGTGGCAAGCCAGTAATGGAGTTATGTGAGAGATTTAAACGATTCAACTCATTGCCTCTTGTCTCCCCGGCCCAATGAGTAATTTGGCCATGGATTTCATTGCTAGATAGATCTAACACTTCAAGTTGTTTCATGGCTCGAAATGAATTCGGAAACACCTTTAGCTTGCAAGCAGCCAATTGTAATTCTCTAAAACCAGGGTTGACATGATGATTGGAGTTCTTAGTTGTAA
Source organism: Tanacetum coccineum (assembly GCA_026074375.1). NCBI lineage: Eukaryota > Viridiplantae > Streptophyta > Magnoliopsida > Asterales > Asteraceae > Tanacetum > Tanacetum coccineum. Next base: position 40,054 of record BQNB010006459.1, on the reverse strand, counting down.
GAGAGAAACCACTGTATGAGAGATCGAGATCATCAAGGTTTGTGAGGCTTGATAACAATGTATCCAACTCCCATTCATCACTAAAATTATTGAAATCGAGGTATAACGAATTTAATGATGGAAGAGAAAATGACTCGATCGGTACCTTTCCGCAGAAATGTTAATCACTTAGAAGAGACCTTTAATGAGGGGAAGTAAAACAGCCAAGATAGGCATTGTCCCATTAAGCTTGTTAGTATGATAATTCAGATTAAGGTAACAGTGAGTGGCATATTAACGGTGATTTTCAAAGGGATATTGCCTGTGAACTGGTTATATCCCAGGTCGAGGTCTAGAAAATGAAGATTGAAAAAGTAAGGAGGTAAATTTCCTTGCAATCGAGTGTTATAAAGACTTAGTATTTTCAAAGAAGAAGAGATGTTAAGACTGGTAGGTAAAACTGAAGAGATGTTAACATCATCAAGTAAAAGCTCTTCCAAATGAGTAAAATTTCTAAACATATTGATGAAAACACGAGGTCTAAGCTGCAAAGTAAACTTAGAAGAAGGGTGATATAAATCAGAGTTAAAAGAGATATCAAGAGAGACCAATTTATGAAGGAATGTGATATCCGGTGGGACTTGGCCAGAAAGCCCACACATAGAGAGGTTGAGACGTGTGAGACTATTTGAAAACCTTCCTATTTCACGTGGAATCTGGAACCGGTAAATTCATTGTATGCAAGGTTGAGTCTTTGGAGATGAGGAAGGTTGAAGAGGGAGCTGTTAGGATGAATTGTACCTTGTAGCCTTCCGCCTAACATCCAGACCGATAACAAGCGGTCACAAGTAACTCCATTCCAATTACAGCAATCAGTACTTGTGTTCCAGGTCATCAATGACGATAACAAGAATCAAGCCCATAACAGAAGGCATGAAGCTCAATTGTGTAATTGATGGGAGGAAAGTTTGTAATTATCTACTCATTCAGTTGTCGATTTAGCATTACAAATAATCATTTATATATAAAGTCAGAAAGTTATAGTTAAAAAAAAAAACTTACTCCGTAATACACTTCTAACTTTAGACTTTTCACTTCCACCATATTATGTGAGCAACATGCCATTTACTTTGGTAGTTTATGCTTTAACACTTTTTGTATGAATTCTACATTTTGTTTGTAATTTGGATGATAGGAACTTTCCTTTTCAGTTAACAGTTAAAATAGTTATTTTATGGGGCAATTCCATTTGTGCCCCAATTTTCATACGGTGATTAAAAGATTGCCTCAATTTCAAATGGTTTCCTAATTGCCTTCAATTTATTATGCGATTATATGCTACTCATGCGACTTATGCAACTTCAATAAAAAAATAAAACTTGTACCTTTTGCGTAAGGTAAAAGTACAAATGTGTAAGGTACTTTATTTATGCGACTTTGACTTTCTATTTTATGTGATTTGTACTTTTTTAATTTTTTAATAATTAGTTTTTTAAAATTAATTTTTTTAATCCCAAATTAATTTATGCAACTTGTACTTATTTTATGAGACTTAGTAGATGTAATAGTAGTGTTAGTATTTACTTTTTTTCATTGGGTTTCGTGAAACTTTAACACCACGCACACACACACTAACACAGACACATACACCCAAAATACTCTCTAAACAATATTGTTAATCACTTCGATGAGTAAGTAACTTTGATCTGTGGTTTAAAATTGTTACAAATGAGATGAAGGAATATCATTACAATTGATAAGATCGATACAATTTATAAATGGGCTGATAAATTAGGGTTCTTAAGACAGATCTGGGTATTTAGTTTTTTTTTTAAATTAGGGTTCTTAATTCGGATACACATTCAAATCATGTAGTTTACGAAGATAATTTTATATTTTTTTATTCATGATCTTGTTATTCGTTTTATGTTTAATTATTGAAGAATTGTTAATTTTTTTTAAATGATATTCATGTAAAAAAATTAATGGGCTGATAAACTACATGGGCTTGTTAATCATCGTACACCTTCAAATTATTTGGTTTGCGATAATTATTTTAGATTTGGTTTGGTCTGTTATTATTTTAGATTTTGGTTGGTTTGTTATTCATAATCTTGTTATTCGTTATATGTTTTTGCCTTTGAAAAAACGTTTGTTTTGGGTGGTTTTTTTTTTTTTGTATTTTATTGGGTTAGTTTGCCATTGTTATATAAAGGCAAGTGGGTTAGATGGACATTAATGTAGTTATTGCCTTAAATGTATTCTTTCACCCTTTCAAATCACATAGTAGCTAGAAATGCCATAAGTTTTTGCCTTTAATTTGACATGACAATGAGCTACAAATGGTAGCTAGATGGGTTACTTCCTTGATAAGCTTGTATATTTTAGTTCCATTAGTCTACAACTACTTTAGTTTGTTTTGGGTTGCTCTGTTAGTTTGTTTGTATTTCATTGGGTTAGTTTGCCATTGTTATTTATAGGAAAGTGGGTTAGATGGACACTAATGTAGTTATTGACTTAAATGTATTCTAACACCATTTCAAATCGCACAATAACCCTTATATTTATTGAGAAGCCTTATGTTTTTTCCTTTAATTTCACAGGACAATAAGCTGCAAATAGTTGATAGATGGTCTACTTCCTTGATAAGCTTGTATAGTTTAGTTCTATTAGTCTACAACTACTTTAGTTTGTGAACATCTGTCTTTGGTTGGTTTAGTAGTTATTATCATTTCAATTGAATCCTCCCTCATTGACTGCAAATGTTTATTTTTTTTATTTTCAATACTTGTATGTAAAAGGGTATGTTTACATTTCCATTTTTGGTTTGGCATGACAATATAATTAATATGAAACTGCCTAGATGTTATTTCCTTTTTAGGAATGGTGAATGAATTGACAATATATACTTTTAAATGGGTATAAGTATTGTAAATAGGCAGACAATATGAGTAGTATGAGACTGCATAGATGGACATGAATGTAGTTATTGCCTTAAATGTATTCTTACACCTTTTCAAATCACACAGTATGAATTTAATTATATTTTGTTTGTGCCTTAAGTTTTTGGCTTTAATTAGACCTGACATGAGCTGCAAATGGTTTCTAAAAGGACATGAATGTAGTTATTGACCTAATAGTCATAGAAGTTATTTTTTCCACTTTCATATATGTATTTCATCAAGTTGCATAAGTTATAAGTACATGTCAAATCCTACTACAATTTAATAAGTCGCATAAGTTAGTGACATGACCCAACTGTGGCTGAGTACATCTTAAGTGTTATCATACAATTTAATAAGTGCATAAGTTAGTCAAATGACCTAACTATGGATTAGTACATCTTAAGTGTTATTTAAATTATTGGTTGTATGCAATCTGTCCCTATATATAGGTTGCATTGGTTGTAGTTTTATCATAACACAAACATCCTTCAAACCTAAGAAATAATTAACCCTTTTTACTTTATAAACCAATAATTCCAACCACAAATGGCACACCTCGCACAACTTGCCCGAGATGCCAATTCCAATCAACTTAAGGACATGTTACTTGTGTTCTTTGAAAGGGAAAATGAGTTAGACTTTGCCCTTAGTAGGCAAATGAGCCAAATGGCTGGGCAGTATACTGATAGTATTGCACAAAGGTTAGAGCTCATTGGTGAGCTCGAGAAGTTGCAAGGTAGCATATTGGCGTATGAAACTGTTAAGTTGCTTAGGGATGTTAATGATGCTGATCTTTTCAAAGCTAGGGCCTTTATGACTGCTATCAGTCAGATCCAGATCAAGGTGCTCAAGAAGATTTCATTTTTGGTTCAGATGCGGGGAAAGTGAATGTCTGTGGTGTTTCGCCCCGTGGTCTTATGTGCTCACTTTGCCAGTCTTCTGTCATGTTTTAAGTTATGGTCTTAGGTCTATCGTCTGGTTGTGTTTAGTTTCCGTTTGTGTCAGTCCATGTACCTTTTATGATCCTAGTCATTGTGTTAAGTTTAAGTTTGTGTTAGTCAATGTACCTTTTATGATCCTACTCAATAAATGGTATTTTATGTTATGATACATCTATGTTAAAACTAGAATGGATATAAATAAAACTACCTAGACAACAACAAAATGGCAATTACGTTATCTGGATAGGAAAGATTGTGGACTTGAACCTTTAGAACTTAATAATAAACTTTATATCAGAAACTATATACCTTTAACCTTTGTGATGATTCGCATTGTGACTTGTAATAATATGTTTACGGACTTCAACGTGATCATTTTTAATACTTTTTTTAAGGACTTCAACTTGATCACTGATTTATTTAATAAACAAAAGGCATGTAAATAACAAGGATATTTAACAACTCTAAATGCTAGTTAATGTGTATGTAGAATTATTAAAAAAATTTGTTGTTGATACTTGTTGTAAGTATTAAGTTATCAATTTGGTGAAATAATTGTAGTTTTTTTTCCTTTTTTGGTATATTTCTTTTAGGAATATGAATCGAAAGTCATAATAACTAGTAAGTTGAAGTACTTTATGTTTATAAAAGAAAAACTGAATCAAAAGATGTGGAAATTGTTTAGGACATCTTGTTTCAGGAAATGGTTGGATCTTGCATATTTTGATCATGAACCACATATGATAGATTATATGCTACAAAAGCAGTGTTATATGAATGATTCTCATTATGATATGCATTTGATATTTTATGTTAATGGTCGTGGTCTACATTTTGGTCGTCGTGAGTTTTCTCTAATCATAAGGTTGCGTTTCGGAGAGGTTAGTTTCAGTTGCTATAGCAAAGGTGATATTAAGTTTCGTTCTAGGGTATTTCCTCATAGAGTATGTTTAAACATCACAAGTTTAGATTTAATTGGCGTTATTGAGGATGATGAGTTTTTTTCCAAACTATGTGACAAAGACGTTGTTCGTGTATGTTTGTTGTTATCCTTAAAGGTTATCTTTATGGGGCGTAAGTTGGTTCATGAATTTGATGACACACTTATGAGGTTGGTCAGAATATCTTGACGCATGGAATGCCTTTCCTTGGTGTGAGCATATATGGATACATTTATACGAACAAATTGTGAATGTAGTGTCAAATCACAAGGTTGAGCACCTTAAAGGATTGCATATGTCTCGTAACTACGTTTCCACATATACGTTGGTGGGGTTTGTTTGGTCTTTTAAGGTTAGTATTTTTGTATATACTCTTGATTGCTTGATTGCTTACCTAAATGTGTTCTAATATTTCATTTAAGTGTAACAATTTTTTTGCTAGATTTGGATTTTGGACTCATTTGAACGAAGCAATCGTTGGTGGAGTAAAGACATTAAAGTTATACCTAGAGGATTAGCGTGGTCGAGAAAGGCTATCTTTAAAAGTTCTTATTCTAGTTACCCTTTTTGCAAGGTATTAAATTTTAAGTTTGTTTTTTATTATTCATCATTACCACTTTTGATTGTTTATATTTGTATAGGAATCGAACCCAACAGTTGATCTTCGACCTACTTTTACCGAGTACTTAACAGAATGGTGGACAAGTAACAATGATTTTTTAAAGAACTACATACCAAGGACTCCAAAAAGAAGACCAGATATTTTTGAGGCTTACCTACTAATGGTTGTATCTGGACGTCAACGCAAAAAGTATGCTAGAATAATGACTACATCGATACCAACAGTGCCTAGGAGCAAGATAAGCATGCTTAAGGATCGTGTTATTAAATACTTGAATTCTCGTATATTCAAATTTGAGGAAATTATTTAGGTATAGACATATTTACCAAGGTTTTGAATTAATAGTTCCAACGGGTATGATTGACGCACTTTGAAACATACACTTCACAGGTTCTTATTCGTGAAAGAAATGGTGGAGTCGTTGAGAAATTAGAGTTTAACGAAGATTTTTACAATCTTAGCACAAAGTTTTGTGATGAGCTTAATAAAGAATTCCTCAAATTGTTTAAGTCTCCTAGTTGTAGTAGTGGCTTAGGCTGTTTAGATTTGGATATTGATGAAGACGCTGATGAGGTAAAGTACACTTGTATTGGTTACTTTTTTTAGAGAAGTAATTTGCTAAAATAGGTGTCCCATTAACAGGACTATCTCATTCATGAGTAGTTTAAGATGCATTTGGAGGAGGAAGAAATGTTGTTGTTTAAAGAGGAGAAAAAAATGGAAAAGGATAACACGCTTAGATTGGAAGAGGAGGCTAGGTTGATGCGTAAAGAAGAAAAGTTGTTGGAAGATGAGCAACGTTCAAAAATAGATTATAAAAAACGTGAGTACGCACTTATGAATTCAGAGCATATGAAACAGGCTATGGCGCGTATGGTACCTAAGAAGAGAAGTCATTGTACTGGTGTTACTTCATCTACCTGGCTGAAAGTATCCAGCAAGTTTAAAGATAAATCACAAGGCCATTGTGTAATTAATCAGGACATGCCAGAATTCCTAAAAAATGTCAAACCATGGGTTGAGGTATGAACCTAATTTCTATTTTACAAGTATGTATTAAATGTTAGTTTCCTAATACAGTTTAACTTTTGTATAAGATCTTTCTCGCTGTAACACTTCCATAGACAATGTTTGGTTAATAGAGGATTTGGACCTGTATCTTGGATAACCTGGCTTGCTTCATTGTAGAATTCCATGGTGTAATGATAGGACGGTTGATTGAAAGTTCTGGGAGTGTGCTTAGATCCTCCAAGGAAAGGCTGGCTATTGGATGAAGTATATATTTA
>BQNB010006459.1:20243-31602 GCA_026074375.1 Tanacetum coccineum | reverse complement strand
TTAACTTGAGTTATGCAGGTTATATTGCATATTGAGATATTGGCAAAGTAATGTAATGTAATAAAGCAAAAAAATTTCCTAAAAAAGGTGAGTTCATATATAACTGATAGATTGTACATCATCTAACTTACTAGATGGATATTTACATTTATGAAAATTGTGGGTTGTTATAAATATGCTAAATGTTTCCTAGGCTTGTAAAAATATAAGGACCATTGGTGCCATCCCTGAAACATGTTCTAAACCCATTTAATAATCATAACTTGAATGTGAGGAACTTAGGAAATTGAGGGACCAATTGTGCAAACTGGTGAAACACTTAAGGTATAAAAAGTGATAGCGAGTTATTCGGTCAAACCTCCAAAATATATAGTCAAAATTTCTCTCTCACATAACTCGCTAGGAAGAGCTTTTCATTGAATTTCGATTTATGTGCGTGTATTTGTCAAGGTACTTAGTGCTTTATGTTCCCTATCTTATAAACATCATTAATCTAAGACATGGTAGCCTTAATCACATGAAATCATGCAAAATCAATGACTTCGCCTATAGTTATCATCTAAATCTTCGTTTGTGATTGGAATGATATGTTAGTTGCTAGGATAGGTTTAGAACGAATAAATGATGCCTCGTTCATGTTTTATTTGAATCCTCTTTCACTATTTTTAGACCTTGTTGATTTTTGTGACTTATGCTGACTTTTAATTAAGTGTTTGTTGTTGTTTGAGGTTTCTAAATGTTGCTAAGAGGTTGATGTTATAGTCTAGGCATTATTCATGTTCTTTCTTGAACTTATTTGCTGGATTGTGATTTTAGACAGTAGCGAATTGCTTGTGTGCTAGGTAGCGAGTTATGATGAATCTATGTAGCGAGTTGAGTGCCTTTTTCTTTGTAGCGAGTTAATGTAATGTATGTTAGTGAGTTTTGAATATTATATTACCATGAACAGGCAACTCGCTAACCTGTAGCGAGTTGATAAAGATTTATATTTTTATTAAAATATTCAACTCGCTATTTCAAATTCTCCAAACTTAATAGCGAGTTAATATTTTAATAAGAGTATTCATAATGAGTTGTCATTAGAGAGTTGATTATCTTATCTTATTTAATTGTGAGCAGGCAACTCGCTACCCCCTAGTGAGTTAGTAAAGATATTATTTTGTTATAATATTTAACCCTTTATTTTCAAATTTTCTATTTTGGTAGCGAGTTAAGTATGTTTAATAAAATATTCTAGCGAGTTGTCTGCAGCTGGTTATACAATTTTTGTCAAATATCTTTATGTCAATTCATTCCAAGGTTGACTTTCGTCTGAGCAAATTGCTCCCATCTAACATCTTATATCTGTATGTATGTCTTGTTGTTGGATCTACTTGTGCAGATATTATGGCTGACCTGAATGTTCCTGCAAATGATGTTCCCGTGGAACAAGCTCCTGCTATCGCACCACCAGTCAGAATAGATGATCAAATACTGCCGGTAAACAAGTGGGTGCCTATCGACAAGAGTAACTGTGTACTTGATGTACACAAGCCTCAGAGGAATCCTATCTTCCTGATTGTTGTGGCCCTATTGAAGAACACCAACTTCTTCAGGGCTTTTACGGCATCCTCCACGATTCTGGCTATCCACATTCAGCAATTTTGGGACACCATGTGCTTTAACTTATCTACTGGGTTGTACAGTTGTCAGCTGGATGAGCAATGGGTCAACCTTCATAAAGACATTCTAAGAGATGCTCTCAACATCACTCTAGCCAATGACAACAATCCCTTTGTGGCTCCACCATCGAGTGATATTGTTATCGAGTATGTCAACACTCTAAGATACCCCAGCACTCTTAAGAACGTATCAGCAATGTCTGTTAACGCTCTTTATCAACCATGGAGAGCCATCCTGTCTATGATCAACATGTGCCTCATAGGTAAAACTATTGGATTTGACAGGCCGAGACATCCTGTGGCTAGCTTTTGGGGTTCACTCATCACTCTAACATTGCTAATATGATCGAGATTTAGGAGAGTTTGTTCAATCCATACACATCTTCCTCATTGACAAGAAAAGAACTAAGCTACAGAAATCTCGCAGAAAGAAAAAGACCCTTATCATCTGCTAATCCCCAAATGGTGAGTTCACCAATTATCAACCACCACTTGAGAACCAAGCACAACAAACATCCAAGAACCGGCTACCTCTTTACTATTCACATGAGGAAAGTGTTCTGAACACCTCAGGTTTTTATAGCAAAGAAGAAGGGAAGTCTTTGGCAGGCCATACCCTGATGCTACTTCTCCCGATGAAATCACAAGTGCAACTTACAACAGTAAGATACCTGGACATGTAAGCTAGTATCAACGTATCTGGATGAGAAACACGGTAAAAGCAAGCGTAAAGATGTTCTAAATCTCCCAAAGCTGCCAAGTCTACTAATCCATGACTATGCTAAGCAGACACAAAGCCCTCAGCACCTAAAGCAAACTAAAGTCATAAAACCACTCAAACCAACACAACAACACAAAACCCTCCAAGAAAGACAACAAAGTAAAAAGCGTAAACTGGTCAAGTAGACATCTGATGCATCCATCTCTAGTAAAATGATCTAAAGCTTGGTAAGGTTACCAAAGCAAACGAGAAGCCAAAAGACCCTCCTGGCAGTGATTGATGCGTTAGTTGAACGAAGGTGTACCAGACAGAATCCACACACACACGGTTTTTATGGTGATGAAGAAGTATACATTCAATGGGCCGTAGAACTAATCATCAAGGAACAAGCAAAATATACTCAGGGACCAGCCCATTCGATGGTTATAAGGGAACCTGACTCTGGGAGAATTCAACCGCCCTGATGTACATAGAAAGGGAAAAGAGAAGGTCAGCGATGAACAAGTAGCTTTTGATCTTCTCACCCTTCAGACACCAAAGAAAAAGAGCCATGCTAACAATATATCTTCCAGAGGCACACACCTACCACAATTAAACCCTCTAGTCACGATGAATCTCCTTTATTGTATGCGGAATTGGGTCTGACTGACAGTGAGACAGAATCTGATAAGGAAGCGTCTCCTGAGATTAATGCTGGAACTCAAGATGAAGGCCAGGCTAGACCAAACCCTGGTGAACAAGATGAAGGCCAGGCTGGACTAAACCCTGGTATACAAGATGAAGGCCAAGCTGGATCAAACCATAGTGACGCTGCAAGGTCCCAACCTCAGTCAAGTCATGTTGTTCATGCTGGACCAAACCTTGAACACATGGACTTCGAGGTCACTAATGCTTCAACTCAACAAAACCCTGAGTAAATGGATGAAGAGTTTACTATAACCGCTTACCCATGTGTTCAGGAAAACCTCAAACTCCCAACTAAAGATCAAGTGATACTTGAAGAACCTGCAAGCTCTGCTAGAACCCTGTCTTCTCTACAAAATCTTGACAAGGAACTCAGCTTCACCAATCAATTCCTTATGGAGAAACCTCAGGAAGACGAACCTGATAAATCCAATACTAAAGCGGAGGTTCATGTCAATGTCCCTCGTTCCCTTCATCAGACGACCTCCTTCAGTTCCTCTAATGACCACTCTGGTTATCGATCTCACAATGTCACAATCAGTCTCCACAATGGTTCAAGCACCACTACCAACATCAACAACAACTGTCACAACAATCACAACAACAACATCTCTTCCACCACCTCCACCTTTACCACAACAAAGCACCGTAGATCTGATCCTTATTTGTCACATTGGAGAGCTTGAACAACATATGGTAGACTTGATATAAAGCAACTTAGCCCTGGAGGAAAGATTGGTCAAACATGGGTCACGACTGTACAAATTGGAAAACCTCAATATTCCATACCAAGTACAGAAAGCAGTTGATGAGGTTGTCACCGATGCAGTTGACTGGGCGATGCAAGCTCCACTTCGAGCTCGCTTCAGTGATCTGCCTACTGTTGATATGAAGGAAATTCTACATCAACGGATGTTCAAAGATAACGCCTACGAAGCACATGAAGTCTACGCAAATTTGTTTGATGCTCTGGAGAAGTCCTTAGAGCGTGATCACTCAGATCAACTTCTATCAGACATGGATGAAGCTCGCAGGAAGAAAAGAAAGAGACGTGCCTCACCAAGAACTCCTTCTGGCTCTCCACCATCATAGCCGCCACCTACACCTCCTCTAGCAGGCGCATCTGGTGCTTCGGGTACTTCGGGAGCATCCGGATCCACTCAGTTTCCACCACCTCCTCCTCCTCCACCTACTGGTGCATCTGGATTGGCTCAACAACAAAGTAAGGCTCCTAGTTTATCCATAGCTATGGCATCAACACTAGAATCCATGGCTTGGACTACTTCTGACACAAGATATGAGTCAACTAGTGTTTCAACAGATCAAGACTCATCTCCTACTGAGTCTCTGATGCATGATGATTCCACTCTCGATAAACAGGTACAATCGTCTAACGATGAAGACACCGGGAATGATAAAATATCAGAAGCAAACATAAGAAAATACTGGTGGAAGCCTTTACCTAAAGAGAAAAGACCAGTGACTCCTGGACCCGCTTGGACCATTCTTCCTTCCAGTTGGTCGGTCTTTGGGTATTGCCATGAAGATCCATAAAACCATTTGAAAAATCAATCAACGTGTTTGAGAAATCATTTATGACACATTGAGAGTTTCAAGAGTTACCAAAAAGCCCCCTACACATATGCACCATATTATGAAAGAGTTTTGCACATGCGAGGTTTGGGAACGCACTTATAGATTAAAGATCGTATCCATATTAGGCTTTATTGATCACTTTTTAATTACTATTCTCCCCCTTAAAAATTGCATATTGTAGAATAATCTTAACACAAGTATGGATTGATTCACTTAGAGTTTTAGAGAGAGAGAGAGGTGGTTGGATGAACACTTAGAGAGAAAGAAAAATGATAATATTAGCTTAAGTGAAAATGTGACAAATGAACAACCAACACCCTCCCCATGTGTGGAGAGGGTTTATATATCCCTAGCATAACCGGCCATGGGCTTGTGTTATGGGCTTACATTGTAACTTTGGCCCGGTTAGCTTACTAACATAACATTACTAGTTACTACGAGCTATGACTACATATATTGGAAGTGACCGATACTTTTCTGTATTTCTAACAATCTCCCCCTAAGGGAGGTCACTCCAATTTACAAAAATTCAAACTTAGCATACTATGCTTTCACTTCGGTCTTGAGCTCGTAGTCTTTAATCTTCAATCATTTACTTGTGATTTGATGTAGTGATCATTGACTTTTGATGTGAGCTTGTTCCTTTGTCTTGACATGAATGTGATCTTTGAGCTTCTTGAAATCATCATCCAAGCATAATCTCTCGCCATCTTGTAAACTTGGCCATCTCGTGAACTTGTGACTTCTGGACCGACATGCTCATACCTTTCTTGATTTGATAATCTTGAAAAGCTTTAATAATGCATCTTTCTTGAATTTCTTTAACTTTAACACTTTTCTTGGTTTTATATTTTTGTATTTTCTTTTTCTTAAATATTTATAAATCAAAAATAAAAAGAAAATTTAAAAAAATATATACAAGTCCGATAGTATTTTCCATCAGCAAAGATAATTTGTTTGCTAGATGTTGAAGTAGATGAAGTTGGATCTTGTTGTTAATAGACGTTTATATCGGATGCATCCACAGTAGTAACATTGAGCGACGACTTTTAAACAACTACTTGATTTTCTCCATTTAATAATTCATCTGATACCTTATGAACCGAATAAACTTTCCAACTCTATCATTGACGTCATGACTATCATATCTACTGTTGAAAACGAGAAGATTTCTCTTCTTTTGAAGGTAAAGCGCACTGAAGCGTACACTCCCCTTTTCTTTGAAGACCGAGTTATGCACTGAAGTGTAATAACCATATACGCTAACAAACATTGAATGAATTTGTTACTATGCTCACAGCTCAAGGACCTGGGGACGTAAAGAAAAGACTTAATTGATATTGATAGGGGGTGAGGGGAGTGGATAACCGCCAGGGGGGGGTCGGTACGAGAGACGGGGCGGGGGGGGGAGGGTGCGGGTGTTGTGGGAGGGCGTGTGGGATTTTGAGTGTTCGTGTGGGTTATGCGCGTGAGAGTACCGAGTTCACTAGAATTGAACAAAGGAGGGATTGGGTACACATTTCGGTCATATCTAGTATTAGTTGATTATAATAAGAATGTGCTATAATCTCGTCAACTAAGTTATAGCATGTATCTCCAAGCATATCTGCCAGCTGCCAATGGACTTGTAATCAAATAGTTCAAGTTCGTATCGTCTCACTCTCTCTCTCATATGTCTCTCTTATGTCTCTATTCTGCGTGCGAGTGAGAGACGTGGTCAGTGAGTTTGACAATCTGCACATCATGACTAGAGTTAAATCTACTGTTCGAGTTGCGCTGTATTCACGTTATATATGCTTATTTAGTAATAGGCATATTTGTCTGCATGTGAGGGTTGGGACATATGGTCAGATATGTAAGATGAATGAACACCCGGTAGTTCTGAGCAGAGTATAGTACGAAGGGAGTAGATACGAGCTACATCTGTTGGCCGTCTGCGTTCACACGTTTTGGCTCTGATAGTAATCTATTATCAGTAGTGAAACTATGAGTTTCTCTATCGTGGTGGTAAGGGGTATAGTGTTACTGACAATTGTGTATGAGATATCTATGCGCACTTTGTATCATATGGGGAGAGTTTGTGTCTCACTTATGGTAAGACAATGCTTATTTAATAGTTACAGTTTGGTTTGGGTAATTATCTGGGGGGGGGAGTGGGTGTGTAATATCTGTGAGTATCGACGAGGTACTTACTCGTATTGTGTAGCATAGAAGTCGATTTCTCTATGAGTGGTCATCTTGTTGAATTCAGTAATTATGATATGCGTATATTACTATTAGGCTTCTTTTGCCTTTATTGGTAGTCTGTCGGAGGTCATGCGTGCTACGACTTGAGGGTTTTTGCAGTCAGTAAAGTGGCACTTGGTTATTAGCACGATAATTCATGTTATTCACATAATTAAGCACACAGACATCATGATCGGCAGTAACTAAGCATTGCTTACACATAACACAAACAATTTTGGATTTAGCATTTTGAATGGCAAGCGTAATGTTATTACATTCAGATGACATGTGCTTTTGAATCTTGGGAATGTGGGAATTGCGCTATGGTTTTCTTCTATTTTCTCAACGTTATTCAGAGGGCAACTACTCTTAGACTTAGATGGAACCTTATCAGTATTAGAATTGCTCCTAGGATGTGGTCTTCTAGACTTAGGATGTTGTTTACTCTAGAAGAAGAAAAAACGTTTGAAGTCAAGAATTTAGCTTGTGCTTATGAATAACATTTAGGTATGTGAAACAGTGATTGGTTTTATCCTAACGCTTGTTTTAATGGGTTTGTTAGGAACAACATTATCTAACCTAGAGGTCTTAGAAGGATTAGGCCTAAATATTCTAGGGGTAATCACATTAACAGTTTGCACAACTTTTGATTCTCGTGTGGAAGGTGCCGAGTTTGAAGTGACTGGTTTAGACAAAGCATTCGTCTTATCAACTTCAGGGGAACCGAGGATTTTGGAAAGGGATTGACAGAATATAGTTTTAATCCAGAAGAAGTAGAAGAAGGTGGTTTCCCCAAGATTGATTGCTTTGTAAACATACTATTCATTCTCGTACCTTTTGTGGTGCCTTTTGGTCTAGAAACCTATCAATAACTGGCTCATTAAGCTTAGCATTATCATAGATGTGTCATACAAATGTTTTTGCAAGAGTCATTATTGATTTAGTCAGAGCTTGTGTCACATAAAGAAACAAACAGGTTCTTGTCTGTAGTCTTAAATGTTTCATTTTATTTTGCCTAACTCCGAACCTGAAATTTCTAGTGACACATTCTCATCTTCTAAGTTTCTGAGACACCCGGACTAAAGGTAATTGATCACATAGTATCCACTGCACTTACCCATGAGATCTCCCAACTTAGCATGCAACGCATTCAATCTTTTGTTTCAAAGCCATATATGCTTTATCATCGGAATGCTTTCATCGATTTGCATTCTACACATTTTTGATACCAATTATTCAAAGAATACATATTCTTTTCTTTTTAATTATGCAATTTTTAAGTTATTTTCTTTCGTACGATCCAAGCTCAGTTTTGGAGATCATATACTGTCACTTCGTGAGTAAGCTATTGAATATATCATGATCATTAACAATTTTCAACTTAGGTACCATCCATTTGATCCATCTAGTCATAGACTGGAGCGTTGTCATACTGAGTGTCCAGATGTAGATGCCTTGCTGCAATGTATCCTCTGAAGAGCATTTCACTTTTAACTCTCTCAGTTTTCTTTATAAGCCATCAGCAGCAGCCATTGAACTCAAATTCCTCTTGAGTGCTTTGGATCCCTGCTTCTTCCTCTAGAGCAATCTGCAGTTGTTACTAAAGATAAGCTGCATCCCGTTTCCTTGGATTTACTGTGCAGTTGCTGGCATAATGACCCTCTCCTCGACAGTTGTAACACCTTATCGGATTACCATTGATACCGTTACCATTAACCTCAGCCGGTATTGTTTCAACATTTCCATTCCCATACTAATTTGCAATTTCTGAAACAACACTAAGCCCCTTCATATTTTCAACAATCTGAATACCCGAATTCTGAACTGCATTATGTCTCACCTGATTTCCAATATTATCATCAACCATTTGCATCTTGATGTCTTGGCTCGTGTTCATACCCGGTTGAGTAATCTGACTATTAACGGGGTCTTAATAGAACTTCTTTGTTGTTTTTTTTTGGAAGGAATTGGACTTTGAATACTTTTAGCCATAAAGCAATGTCGTTGTTCATTGCAGTTGTGGGAATTCTGAACTATCTTCGGATATGCATGGTGTGTCATGTAGTCGTTGTAGAAAGAAGGTTGTTTGACAAGTTGTTATAGGGTTGAGTATGATGTATGTAGTAACATGTGGATGATAGATCTGGGTGAAACGAGTCCGTGAGTGTTTTTGCCATTAATGCCAAAGGATCATGTGTGTTTGCAAGTCGTTGTGCTCTAATAGCATTGATGTCTTGTTGAGTCGACATTGCAAAAGTGATGTGAAATGATAACAAGGAATCTTTAGTGGGAAAAGTGATTGTTTGTAGTGGATTGAAAGCAATTAACGTTCACTGATTTTACAAGTCTATAGATTTTAAACCGAGAAAAGAATTAAATCTTTCGCGGGATTTTACAAAATCAAGAAGAAACCGTGAAACAATAATTAATTATTGTTGAAGAAATCGTTGTTGTTGATGAAGTACTTGAGCTTTTGTTAACGATTGTTGAGCTTAAAAGGACAAACGGTGAAGTTTGGTTGAAAAAAGACTAACGGTGTAATTGTAGTTTCAACTAGAAGGGCTTATAATGCAACAAAGACTCCGATATGTACCAAGATTGGTGCTCACTAAGAAGATCTACTCCCTATGGTATTCTGCCTTCGAAATCCACCCCTAAGAACCTGTGATTCGACTTTCCTTTAGGATCGCTAAGATCAACTAGGACCACTAATAACTTCCCATTGGAAGCTTACCAAAACCCCAACTAGATCTCTAATGATCTAGGCTTGATTATTAAGATACAAGACTTCCATTACAACCAAATTGAATGAAAAGTTGATTGTTTAAATCATGTCCTAACCTAACCTAGAGACTCAATTCAATAGAAAGGGTATGAGAAAAAAGACCCTCGACCAATACCACACAAGTGTGGATTAGGTACTTGTGTGTCTCTCTTGCTGAGATGTGTTCTTTAATAGAATGATAGATTGAGAAGATTAAGTACACAAAATATGTTAGACTTAAAGGATAGGAGAAGAGAAAAAGAGAGAAAGAATGTTTGACAAGAGGTGAGGAATACAAGAGCCAAGAGGAGGTATTTATAGGCCAAAAACTAAAATGGATAAATACATTTCAAGAGTGGTGTGTTGGTCATGTGTCAGCGCGTGGCTTGCATGTAAGAAGCCCAATCTGGCTTTTCAGGTTTTCGGCATTTTAAATACCCGCTCTTGTTAAACCCTCAATTGTACTTCACGCTTTGACCTTTCCATCATTCTTATACTCAAGGTCAACCAACTCAAATAATCATTTGATAAAAACATTTGTGAAGTAGTTTAGAAGATTTGGGGGTGTTTGTCTAACTTCATGGAGATAAAAAAGAACCATGGACAAAGGGTATGTTTGGGTATTCCTTACATGTAAATGGCTTAGTTAGAAATAAACTATGGTTAAATGAATGAGTTAGCATAGTTAGGATAGAAACAAATATGCCAAAAGAGTAAAGAATATGCCAAATGAATATTCTTTAACTTGGAGAGAAAGTGTGGATGTTGGAGGGATAAATTGAATTCTAAATTCAAATCATAGACAGGTGGGTTAAATGTGTGAATGATGTAAGTTTGCATTGATGTGATAGAATAGAGCCTATGGATTGTGACAAAGATCAAAACACCTTTTCGGGGGGTCTTAGTTGATCAAAGAACAAAAGATGAATCAATGTTATTTTAGTGAGAGAAAGTAAAGAGAGGGTGGATGTTTATTTTTCTCATTTTCATGTTACATGCTATCATTTCATCACCAAAACACAAAATAAGAAAAAGATTTTAGAGAGAGAAAGAACTAAAGTGAGAAGCAAAAGAGAAAAATAGTTACTTGTTAAGAAGAGAAATGAGAAGCAACACCCTCTCCACACTTGGAGAGGGCTTTATATTGTTACAAGAGATAAAACCCTTCTTGGGTTGTTGGGCTTGACTTTGGGTCAGACCTATTACCTATGGACTTAAGCCCGACACCTAGGCCCAATTAGCTTAGATAAATTCCCGTAAACTAAGTTTTTCTTATACAAGGCTCGGGAATATTTAATGACCATTACTTTAATAAAAACACGGCTAACAATCTCCCCCTAAAGGGTGGTCATTCAATTGTGAATCCTTCTTGTGACTTCTTGAGTCTTGGAGCCTTGTATTCTTGGGAATTTTTTGAAGTTCCATTTGCATGCTTGTGATCTTGGATCTTGATCTTTAACTTGATATTCTTTGAAAAAATATTGATATCGTGGTCCTTGCCTTTGATTTGTCTTGACTACTGAGATCTCTGAATCTTTATCCTTGAATCTTTATGCCGCCTTGCGATCTTGTGTCTCCACTCTCATGCTCAAGGTCTTGAAAGCTTGCTAACAAACTCCCTCAACATTTTCTTTAACATGATTACTTGTACCACATCACGGTAGGTGTAGTACTTGATCCACTTATAAGATATGTCTTTGTTATTGT
>BQNB010006459.1:4318-17108 GCA_026074375.1 Tanacetum coccineum | reverse complement strand
TTTATTTATTAGTTACGCTATTTAGCTTAATTTTGTTTGAAATGCAATTGTATAGATGTGTTTTGTTGATGTGATTGCTTCATAAGAATGTTGTATCAGTTGTGATTTTTTAGGTTGATGATATTTTACAATGCTTATTAGTTAAGCCTTATTATATGACATGTTTAATATCACTTGTGATATTTCATAAACATAGTTAATATCACTTTTTTATCTTTTATTATACCTAGTGGTTAGGGATGTAGAGTTTTTGGTATAGGGTTTAGTGGCCAAGGGTTTAGGGTTTTTGGTATAGATTTTAAAATTTATGTATATATCACTTGTGATATTATATCTAATGATTAGGGGTTTAGGGTTTTTGGTATAGAGTTTAGTGGTTAGGCGTTTAGGGTTTTTGGTATAGGGTTTAGCAGTTAGTGGTTTAGGGTTTTGGTATAGGGTTTAATGATTAGGTATTTAGAGTTTTGGTTATAGGTTTTAGTGGTTAGGGATTTAGGGCTTTTGGTATAGGTTTTAAAGTTTATGTATACATCATTTGTGATATTATACCTAGTGGTTTGGGGTTTAGGGTTTTTGGTATGAGGTTTAGTGGTTAGAGGTTTAGGGTTTTTGGTATAAGGTTTAATAGTCAGGGGTTTAGGGTTTTAGTATATATTTTAAAGTTTATGTATGTATCACTTGTGATATTATACCTAATGGTTAAGGGTTTAGGGTTTTTAGTATAAGGTTTAGTGGTTAGGAGTTAAGAGTTTTTGGTATAGATTTTAAAGTTTATATATATCACTTGTGATATTATACCTAGTGGTTAGGTGTTTAGGGTTTTTGGTATAGGGTTTAGTGGTTAGGGGTTTAGGATTTTTGGTAAAGGGTTTAGTGGTTAGGGAGATGGGTTTAGGGTTTTTGGTATACGATTTAGCGGTTAATGGTTTAGGGTTTTGGTATAGGGTTTAGTGGTTAGTTGTTTAGGGTTTTTGGTATAGGATTTAGTGGTTGGGGGTTTAGGGTTTTTTGTATAGGTTTTAAAGTTTATGTATTATTATACCTAGTGGTTAGGGGTTTAGGATTTTGGGTATAGGGTTTAATGGTTAAGGGTTTAAGGTTTTTGGTTTATATTTTAAAGTTTATGTATATATCACTTGTGATATTATACCTAGTGGTTAGGGGATTAGGGTTTTTGGTATAGGGTTTAGTGGTTAGGGGTTTAGGGTTTTTGATATAGATTTTAAAATTCATGTATATATCACTTGTGAAATTATATCTAGTAGTAGTTAGTGGTTTAGGGTTTTGGTATAGGGTTTAGTGGTTAGGTGTTTAGAGTTTTTGTTATAAGGTTTAGTGGTTAGGGGTTTAGGGTTTTTGGTATAGGTTTTAAAGTTTATGTATACATCATTTGATATATTATACCTAGTGTTTAGAGGTTTAGAGTTTTTGGTATGAGGTTTAGTGGTTAGGGGTTTAGGGTTTTTGGTATAGAGTTTAATAGTTAGAGGTTTAGTATTTTATGTATATATTTTAAAGTTTATGTATATATCACTTGTGATATTATACCTAATGGTTAGGGGTTTAGGGTTTTTGGTATAGGGTTTAGTGGTTAGGGGTTTATGGTTTTTGGTATAGGTTTTAAAATTTATGTATATATCACTTATGATATTATATCTAGTGGTTAGGGGTTTAGGTTTTTTGGTATAGAGTTTAGTGGTTAGGCGTTTAGGGTTTAGCGGTTAATGGTTTAGGGTTTTGGTATAGGGTTTAATGGTTAGGTATTTAGAGTTTTGGTTATAGGGTTTAGTGGTTAGGGATTTAGGGTTTTTGGTATCGGTTTTAAAGTTTGTGTATATATCATTTATGATATTATACCTAGTGGTTGGGGATTTAGGGTTTTTGGTATAGGGTTTAGTGGTTAGGGGTTTAGGGTTTTTAGTATAATATCAGTGACAAATAACGTATGAAAACAGAAGAAACCGTTTGATAACGTATAATATCACAAGTGATAGATAACATTGATAACATTGTTAAGAATTTCAAAAATAACTACAATTAGTGTTTTTATACTTATTTTAAATTGGTATTTTACAAACATAAAAGAAAACAATAATTAATTATCAAAGGTTAAATTGTCTTTTTTTTGCTTTCGTAAAAAACAAAGCAGTAATTAATGTATTTTTTAAACTGTGTATTTCTTGTCTGTGGACAATAATTTTGAGACGGACGGAGTATATCACAAGAGATAAATAAGTGTCATTATCACTTATGTGTTTTTCTAATATTTTTATACTTTTTTCAGGTAAAAGATGGTTTTTGTGCGTTTCATGGCAATATACAAGCATACGAAATTTTCTATTGTCGGTTTAGTGTTGCTTAAGAATGAAACTTATGTGTAGTATCATCTTGTACGTAAAGTTTCTATTTTCATACTTTGCTTCCTTTTTATTCATTTTGATATTTGTAAGTGACACTTATTTATCTCTTGTGACATAACACTGTAAGAAAGATTAAGAGTATATAAATTGCCGTTCTTAGTCACTTACGAGTAATATCTCACGTGATAAAGCAATATAATATAATGTGACACTAATTCTGGTATTCTACATAGGAGTAATATCAGAAGTGATAAAGTAATAGAATGTAACACTAATTCTGGTATTCTACATATGAGTAATATCACATGTGATAAACCAATAAAATGTAATACTAATTTTGGTATTCTAAATGTGAGTAATATCACTCGTGAATTGCCTTTTTATATTTATTTATTATCAAATATAACTGTTATCAACTAAGATTCACTTGTGGTTAACACTTATTACCCCTGACATTGTAATATCACCGGTAATAACTAAATGTGAACATTTATTTACTAAGATTCACTCATGACTTAACACTTAATACCCATGATAAAGCTATAAAATGACAAAAATAGACATCATTCATGGTTATATATATATATATATATATATAGTTGTTATGATATCTTATTTACTGTGTGTTTTATCACCTTTTTTACAGCTTCTAATAGTGTGAAAACACCTCAATAGTTTATTCATCTTAAATATACTGAGAATTTTGCTGACAATGCGGAGTTGTGTTTACTTTTTTGGATTAATGAAGTTGCAAAATGCAACTACGAAGAGTTTGGTTATATTATCTCTTTGTAGGCATATCAAGTAGGAGAAAATATCATTTTTGATGCCACATACAAAACAAACAAGTATGCTTATTAACCTTTAATATCACCAGAGATATTTCATTGCTTTGTATATTTTTTATATATTATCACCTATGTGTTTTTTAATTTTTTTTTCAAGTAAAACATGGTTTATGCGCCTTCACCGCGATAGACAACCAAAGAAAATGTTTCGCTGTCGGTTCATGATTGATTTTTGAGTTATTTAAATATATATAACAGACATGCATGATGTCTACTTTTAGTCATTTTCTATCACATGTGATATTACTCATATGTAAAATACCAGAATTAGTGTTGCATTCTATTGCTTCATCACCTGTGATATTACTCATATGTAGAATACCAGAATTAATGTCACATTATATCGCTTTATCACATGAGATATTACTCTTAAGTAATTAAGAACGAAAATTTAAATACTCTTCATCTTCCACACACTGTTATATCACAAGAGATAAATAAGTGTCACTTACAAATATCAAAATGATTAAAAAGGAAGCACGCGATGAAAATAGAAACTTGACGTATTCTCAAGATCAAACAAGTGTTGCGTTCAATTGGCATTGCTTTTGAACAAAATAAGAATTCGCTTAAAGAGGCTTAACCCTTTTATACCTACTAATGGTATAATATCACATGTGATAGATAACATTGATTATATGTTAAAAATTCTAAATAGAACAAAAAAATTTGAGTGAAGTTTCATTCTTAAGCAACCCTGAACCGACAGTAAAAAAATATGTGCTTGTCCATTGCGATGAAAGACACAAAAACATCTTGTACTTGAAAAATATAAAAATATTAAAAAACACATAGGTGATAATGTATAAAAAATATACAAAACAATGAAATATCTCAGGTGATATTAAAGGTTTCAAAACATATGTAGAATACCATAATTAATGATGTCTATCTTTTGTCATTTAATTATTTTATCACCTGTGATATTACTCATATGTAGAATACTAGAATTAATTTTACATTCTATTACTTTACACCTGAGATATTACTCTAAAGTGACTAATTTCACATTCTATTACTTTATCACCCTAGATATTACTCTAAATTGACTAATTTCATATTTTATTACTTTATCACTTGAGATATTACTCTAAAGTGACTAAGACAAAAACCCAATTAAAAATACTTTTCATCTTCGATACATTGTTATATCACAAGTGATAAATAAATGTGCCTTACAAATACCAAAATGCATAAAAAAGTAAGCAAACTATCAAAATAGAAACTTGACGTATTCTAATTACAAAGTATTAGGTAGTCTAACATTTAAGGGCTATTGTCAAAAAAAATTGTAATCAAATACACACTTTAGTTACAGCAACTATATATCTCTACTGACTGCTAGACAATTTTTATACTTGGAGACTTAGAGTGTGTAACTGTGTATTATAAAATTTATATGTAGAATCATTTATGGAGTCATATTAGAGCATACTCCTACAAGATGATAAAATTCAATTCAACCTCGCATAGGTACAATTCCTCAGATACCAAGGTTTCACTTTTAAGCCATTCACTTCATCCGAATTTTCTAAAATGTGATGACTGCACGTAATATCTTGACATGGGCGCACACATACAAGGATGATTAGCGATAAGTATCTATTGCAAAAAAAAAAAATGTGATAGTACCAACATAGAAGCTTGTCCCAAATTCCTCGAGTAACTAAAACATAATCACTTCCTTTAAGAAGCGTTCTAGAAGCTGTAGATCACTCCCATCACGTCCACCTTCATTGGCGATTAGATTTATGTTATCAATTGGTCCTGGTCTCGCTCATGCTTTTGTCAATGGTGACCCATCGGTATCAACATAAATCTCTTTGAACTGAGATTCAATAGTTTCCTCACCAACATAACTCTGCTATTTTGAAAATCAGCTGCTTATAGAAAAGAATGTTATTGTATGTTTCAAAGGGGGTAACTAATATTGCATTTGCAATCTGATTAAAATTACAGTTATGAAAAACAAAAAGAACGTTTGCGTGTACTCGGTTTTGACATACAAGAATATATAAGATTATAAACTCATAAAGTGTATGATGAACAACACAACTGGTATCTCTAGAAAGATATTAACTTATGACACTTACATATTAACTGGTCAATTATGCATATTCCATTTCAGTTTCACCGGTCTAAAATTTAGAAAAGAATTTTTTTTTTTTCTTTGGATTCGAACAGAAGTGTTGGCTGGTTCTAATGACAGTTAATCCGACTGCTTAATTTATGATACTTTTTTCTTAAAAGCTGGAAGTTGCTACATACAGATTATACAATATTTCATGAAGAATTGTGATGTAGATTTTAGGTGTGGTCAGTCAGTCAATATGTAAGTATATTCTGCATGGACTAAGGGTCATATCCAACTAACAAAGGTAAATTGCTTTTTGATAAACATTCTTTGGAATCTAAAACTTCAAACCCTATGCCTTACCTCTTGAATCCACCTCTCCCACCTTAAATCATGAACTTTTCTTATTCTTTTCATCATCTTCATCTTCCTCAACCAAACTCTACCATTCATTCCACCAATGCTTCTTCTTCAAACCCTTCCAAGAAAATCAAATTAACCATCATCCCTCCTAGACAACTATTTGTCAACATCTCTAGTGATGAAGATGTCACAACCACACCTTCACCTACAACAACCTCTTCATCTCCAACTCCTCCAAATGCACCATCAAAAACTACATCCACAAATCAAACATCATTAAGTCAAGAAAACACTTCTTCTTCCTTTCACTCAAAACTTAAAATTTCACCACCATCTTCACATGAACCAACTTCTCCTCACCACTTGAATCCTTTGCTTGACAACATTTTAGATGTTTCTCCTAGACCTCTAAATCCTCAACTACTTCAAAGTCAACCTTCCTTGGATATCACACTTTCTTTGTCTCTAATTACTCCTCTTGATCACATTCATGAAAGTCCATCACCACTATCTCCACCATAACCTCAACCACCCATTATGGGACATCCTCTTTTCTACAACTATCATGACTATCATGGGTCAACATGCATTTGTTGTGCTCACAACCGAAACCTTTTCTTCACTCTAAGAGATGAGATGAATATCATGTTTGCTCATCTTAAATATCTTCTTACTACCGCAATCACTTCACACTTTCCACCTCCACCTTAAAAATATCTAAATGTATTCATAAACATGGAACCTTAAATCTTTTGCTTAAAAAGTCATTCTCATGAAGTCAAGAATCATCTACTAGCTCACTTTTATTAGATGCTTTAATTATGTTATGATTAGGTTATGATTATCTTATGATGTATCTTCATATATTGTCCTGTATGGCTATATATGATCTTTTTAGTATTTGAATGAACTTTATTTATAAGTCTCCAAATGTGTGGATTATAATGTTGAGATATTTGTCTTGCCATGTTGGTTTGCACTTGTATTTCTAACCTTGTTTGTAGCAAACAACTTATCGTAAGATCGATCCCTTGGTGCCCTGAACAAGGGGGAGTATACATCAAGGGGGAGTCTTTAATCGTCGATTTCTTTCTCGCTACTACCATTCGACGATCAACCTTTTTAAATTCGACAAAAAAGGGGAGAAATGGAATTAAACTCATTAGTAATTTATAAACCTCTAATTTTATACTAAATGAGTTTATATTTTGTCATCATCAAAAAGGGGGAGATTGTTAAAACAAATAGTGTCTAAAAACGTTATTTGTATTTTTCGATCTCTCGATGTTTTGCTAATAACAAAATGTAAAAATGTTTACTATAAAATTATCGTTTATAATAGTTTCTTAATCATAAAATTCTATTTT
The DNA here is from genome assembly GCA_026074375.1 of Tanacetum coccineum. Taxonomy (NCBI): domain Eukaryota; kingdom Viridiplantae; phylum Streptophyta; class Magnoliopsida; order Asterales; family Asteraceae; genus Tanacetum; species Tanacetum coccineum. The sequence goes on along the minus strand of BQNB010006459.1, from coordinate 10,096 downwards.
CTAAAGAAGGTTATCACTTAAGGTATGGATAAACAATCATTAAATGTACTCTTTCCTTTTCTCCAAAACAGTCAATCTCTATCTATAACAATTCTCCTTTCAATCTTCAACTTGCCTAACAACATATTCAATATCACAAAAAACTTAAATAACAACAAACTAATGGATCTGTATAAGCGTACCATCATAGGCTTTATGAATCAGTTCGTTTTGAACCGTTTTGTCCAGGATCGGTTGATTAACTAGTTCTTTGTTCCATTTCTATTTTTATTTCGTGATTTTCACGGTTAATTTGTGCAAATTTTGGGATTTTTTGGTTAGGGTTTGATGTGTAGAGAGAGAATGTGTGTGATGTGTGTTTTTTTTTGTGGGGGATATGAGAATTGGGGTTTTGGTACATATTTTCAATTTTAGTCCCTCCGCCATTTTTAACATATTGGCAAGATTAGCCCTTCCGTGTTTTTTTTCTAACGATCAGATCTTAGGTAATCTACGGTCCAGATTGGTCCCTCAGTATGTGAGAAAAAACTAATCCTCAAAATAACTCAACTCTATAGAAGATATGGTTAAAGATATGAATATCAGGATTGATATTCAAATGATTTAGTTTCCTTATAATATTAAATATGTTGACTAGAAAGGTTGCATACTTATGGAAAGTATTAATAAGTATTAAATATGATGAGTAGGTTACAAGGTTTATTAGGAAAGCATTAAATGCATTAATGTATAATACTTAGGAAAGTATTAAATGTGTTGTAACCTACTAGGACTCCTTGTACTACAAAAGGAGGTCCTAGGGTGTAGAGAAAACACATCAATCTCTACATATCCATCATACACACGTTTTATAGTTAGTTCATAGCTTCAAGGTTGTAAACCCTGTTACTATTCAGAGTAACCATATTCAATATATTGAGGCTGAAAGTTTAGTTTATTGTTATTGTTCTCCTTAGTATCACAACCTAGTTTCCGCATAGTTTGTGATATTTCCAATCAAAGTTTCTACCATAGTTGTCTTAGATTTATCCAATACAACTAAACCTTATATCAGCTAAGGAGTTAAAGATCTATTTAGAAGGGATCAACAAGTGGTATCAGAGCTGGTTGAGAAGCTTTGAATAAGAAGAACACATTTTCTACACACAAGATTTGTTTGTCGAAGAAGAGATGGCCTACTGCTCAAGTTCTTCAAATGCTAATTCTAAGGTACATACTTGTTCTACTGAATGTGAGCAATCATATGCACAACTTAAAAAATTATATGATGAACAGAGGGAATAACTTGGTGATGCTAGTATAGAAATTCAAGCCTATACTCAAGCTTTAAAAAAGGTAGAGGCTCAATTATTTGCTCATCAAAAAAATCAACTTTGGTATGAGGAAAAGATTAGATTTATGAAAATTGATTTAGATGACAAAACTGATGTACTCACATACCATAAAAAACTATTAGCAGAGGCTGTAAAAGAAAAGGAAGAATTAAAAACCAAATTAGAATCATTTGAAACTTCTTCTAAAAGTCTTAATACACTACTTAATAGTCAATTGAGTACTAATGATAAAGCTGATTTTGAGCATAATGGTGCAAAAGAGTCTAAAGTAAGTGAAATAATTACTAGTGTGTTTAAAGTTAAAACAAGTAATTCTGAAAGTAGTAATGATAAAGTGGAAATGCCTAAAAATAAAACTGTTAGGATGAGTGAACCCATCATTGAGGAATGGGAATCTGACAGTGAAGATGATGAGATGGTGGTCAAACCTAAGGAAGTAACAAAAACAGTCAAACCTAGCTTTGAAAAGATTGAATCTGTTAATGCTAGGAATGAAACTGTTAAGCAAACAGAAAACCCTAGGAAAAATAATAAGAGTCCTAGAGGAAATAAAAGAAACTGGAATGGTATGATGACTCAGAAATTAGGTGAAAATTTTAAGTTTAACAATAAGGCTTGCTATGTATGTGGTATTTTTGATCACCTGCACTATACCTGTAAACACAAGAGAAACATTAATGATCAAAAACAGGTTAAACCAGTGTGAAACAACTCAAAGAGGGTGAATCACCAGAACTTTGGTAGATTTTCTCACCCCAATCTAAAAGGTAACATAGTTCCACAAGCAGTACTAACTAAGTCAGGCCTAGTATCACTTAATACTTCCAAATCAGTTAGTACTGCTCAATCCAAAACAAGAATGAATGATGCTATACAAAAACCATATTCTATTTATAAAGCATATTCATCTGTTAAAAGACCCTTCAACAAGAAAACAGTAAATTACAACAGATATTTCAACAAAAGAGTTAATACTATTAAGAGTACAAGGGTTAATACCGCTAGACCAAAAGCAAAGGTTAATACTATTAAGGCTTTAGCTAGCTGGGTTTGGAAACCAAAACATGAGGAATTAGACCATGTTTTCAAATCAAATAGTGCATCAAAGACCCTTACAAGATATGATTATGTTGATGCACTAGGAAGATTAAATTCTGTACTGGCTTGGGATTTCAAAAGACACTAATCTTATTATCCAGTGTACAGGGAAATTCATAAATGGGAAGTGATGTTTATGAATTGTTGTGGTTGGTATTTTTTTTTGCTTTGTGGACTAACTTTTTGCAGGAAAAGCAAATAAATGTGTTAGATGGAAAAGATAGTTGGTGTCGTTCATATTGTTGCTGCTGTATGTTTTGAGATATTCAAGAGATCTAGGATTTACAAGGTTTTAGAAGAAACCCTAAAACCCTAATTTTCAAGAATTCGTGTGGTTAAAGTTTTATGGGGTTTTGAAGATTGATTGCTATAACAATGATTAAAATTATCCTCTCTACCTTAATTGGTATGCAATACGATCTTCAATCATTGTTATAATGTATAAAGGTTTTCTTTATGCTACTGCTAGTTGGGTTTGATCGTTTATCGATCATTATTCTTGGTTTGGTTTCAACGCAAAAATTAGGGTTTTGATGATTTAGGATTTAATGGTTGATCATGTTCGTGTAATGGTTATTATTAGATCAATCAAGGAGTTGAATTATGTGAAACTCTAATCTCTGTTAGAATTTTTCATGTGTTGATCTCGTGTGTCAAGACAATGACATGTGAATAGACAGCTTTTTGGAAGACGTCTTTAATTTTGTCTATGCAACGTTGATGTTAGTCCATGAACCCAACTTTATCAGGTTATGTCTTGATCTTCGTTTTGAGGAAAACCCTAAATCGATAATATATGTTTTTGGGTTATTGCTGCTACTGTTGCAAGCCAAGGGTTTATGTTTATTAGAATAATGCTCGTTGGATGTTTATAAAGGACAAGATCTACAAGATCTTTACACGGCAATCTTATATTAAGAATATCAAACCCTAATTCATAATAAGTAATGCATGAAGGATAACTCATAGGTTTGAGTATCTGTTCGTTGCGATTAGGGTTTTACAAACGATCTGGTGTTGAAGCAACAACAAGAAGATAACAGCAGGGTTTTCTGATTCATGAATGTTTCTACTAGTAACAAGATTGAAGGTTTATTATAAGGATGATTTAGAGAGGAGATTGGAGAGAGATGGAAGAAGATATATGTGTATATCTTTGGAAGTTATACGTTATAAAAAGGAGAATCATCTCTAATACTATTAAATGCAAGAATCATGCAGGAAAAGGAAACAGTCGTATGTTTTTGTTATGAATTCACGTGGTCTATATCTTTGAAAGATATTCATGTATATACTTGGAAGGCATGGGGAGCAATTATATTCAGCCGACAAAAGATACAAGGAAAGAAGATATTCAGTTATAATGTAAAAAGATATGGCTGAAGGATATTAGTGGGTATGTTTTAAGGTTCGTTGATGAATGAAAGGAGTATAAGATCTGATCTAAACGAAACTGGTGGAGAATCTGACATAAAACACAAATGAATTATGTCGTTGGTACGATGAACATGGAACCACAGGTTGTGTTTGTGTTTTGTTCACATGGATAAAGTTAGATTACTGCTGATCCTGATTGATGATATATGCTAGTGATTTTGGGTTGCTTTGATGTAATGGATGCAAATCCTAATTTGTTATAGTTTATGGAGACAAAGAGATATTCTATTAAGGAACAAGATCTCTTATAAAGTAAGAAGATATGGCCACAGGATCTGTTAATATGGAAAGAGATTCTGTTATTAAGTGCGAAGATTGTAGAGAGATGAATGATATTCATGCATATACAAGGAATGTTTCTACTATTCGAGATTCATGGGCTCAAAAGTATGGTGATGCTATGAATATTAATGCAGGTACTGTTCGAGACATGTTTATACTGTTTGAATGCAATATTCATGATTTTTGTTAGTACTTTTTAAGACTTTATACTATTGGGGCTCAAAAGAAGAATATTAGTGCTGCTGTGCTTATATGAATTTTAATGCTGCGTATACTGTTTGGGCTTAAAAAAATAGTAGCAAGGGATGATGTGTGTTCATACGTGATGTTTGTGGGATATTGAAACCCTAATCCCTATATGAATTCTTATATATTAATCACGTATGTGCTGCCAGTCAACATGGTTGGGCTCAAAGAGGTAAGATGTTGGTTTTGACGTGATAACAACAGCAACAGCAGCAAAAGATGAAGAGCAGGTGTGGTCATTAGGGTTTCGAGTGAAGAGAATGGAAGCACAAAACCCTAATTCGTGTATGGATTTAATAACAAAAGCAGCAGCAACATGATAATATAACAGTATGGTTTATGTTTATAACAGTAGGGTTTACTGTTTGAGCTTTGCGTATGTATATATGCAGAGCGTGGGCTCAAAGGGTTATAAAGGCAGTTAATTAGTACTGTTCGCACATGGGTTCAAAAGCAAGATATTATTAATACTGATTGGGGCGTTGGGCTTAAAAGGTTTATACTGTTTGAGCTTCATAGATTACAACTGTTTGGGCTTATAAGAAAACTGTATGAAACAGTATTGTAATGTTCACGCATATGATGTGAAGTACATCACGTGAAGTCCATGCAGGTTGACAAAGTGGGTGTATTATTATGATGGTACTGTTCACGTGAAGGTATTGTTGGGTATTTTTACATTGAAACAGTTATGCAAGAATGTTAATGTTGTGACGGTACCGTTCACACGAGTTGATACATACTTGGGCTCAATGGTACTGTTTGCGTGTAAGTCTTGCTTGGAATTAATACTGCCATGTGAAGAGATGATAGTGCTGTTTGGAGAAGTATGGTTAAAACTGTTCGAGCAATAAAGGTTAGTACTATTGGATGTTTTTAGTACTGCTCGCTTATATTGCCTTTGTTGTCTGAGAAAAATATTTGTACTGCTTGCATCGTCTGAGAAAAACAGTTAAAACTGTTTGTTCTATCCGACATACTCAGTTTGTACTGCTTGCTTTATCAGAAATCGGATAGTTCACATTTTTTTTGGATCTCAGATAGAACTATTGTTCACAATAGTTTATTGTTCGATATCGAGTGACAAAGCATGTTTTTGGTTCTCAGATAGTTTGTTCTTAGCCTGATTTATGGATAGTGGTTTTGAGAATTGGCAAGCTACAAGGGATAAGAGAATTTTCAGGTGTTGGTTTCATTTCAACACAACAAATGGTAATCAATTCACCATGTCTAACCGACACAAAGAATTGGCTATTCCAGTGCAAACGACATCTGGTAAAGAATTCTCAAATCCGTTGATAGCTGATAGTTTGCTAAAAACTATATGGTTCTTAACTCACCATGCTTCACGGTAAAGAGTTGGCTAGTCCAAAGCAAACGG
>BQNB010006458.1:53518-97431 GCA_026074375.1 Tanacetum coccineum | reverse complement strand
GATGTCGTGAAAGTGTTAAGTTGTTGTCGCATTTGTCGTCTTGCAAAGACTCATCACACTAATCAAGGCCTCTACACTCCGCTGCCTACACCAAATGGTCCTTGGGAGGACGTTTCCATTGATTTTGTTCTTGGTTTACCTTTGACACAACGCAAAAAGGATTCCATTATGGTGGTGGTCGACCGTTTTTCGAAGATGGCGCATTTTCTTCCTTGTTCAAAAACATATGATGCATCTCAGGTGGCTCGTTTATATTTTGCTGAGGTCGTGAGATTGCATGGTGTTCCCAAGACTATTACTTCGGATAGAGATGTCAAGTTCGTTAGCCATTTCTGGCGCACCTTATGGAAGCACTTAGGCGCCAACTTGCAATTTAGCTCCTCTCATCACCCGCAAACGGATGGACAAACGGAGGTCACTAACCGGAGTTTAGGGAATTTGCTTCGTTCATTAGTTGGCGATAATAAGAAACAGTGGGATCTCGTCCTTCCTCAAGCTGAATTCGCATATAACCGTTCCTCACATAGCTCGACAGGCCGCAGCCCGTTTTTGGTGGTTTATGGACGCAATCCTTTTACACCTTTGGACCTCGCACCTTTACCCGCTGTTGATTCTTATAGTGTTGAAGGAGAAGCTCAAGCCACTCAAATCAAAGCTTTACATGAACAAGTTCGTGACCAAATCACGAAACATAACTTGCAATATCAGGCACGTGCTAACAAACATCGAAAGCATGTTGTTTTCAATGAGGGTGATTTAGTTTGGATTTACTTGCGTAAAGACCGTTTTCCGCCGGGTCGTTATGGAAAGTTACAGGATCGTGCCGATGGTCCATTTCGTGTGTTAAAGCGTATCAATGATAATGCATATAAGATCGATTTGCCTGGGTCATATGGAGTTTCTGCCACTTTTAATGTTGCTGACTTGACACCTTATGTTGAAGCAGATGATTTTCATGGAGACTCGAGGACGAGTCGTTTTTTAGAGGGGGAGGATGATACCGATGGGCCTGATGGGTCGAGCCCAGTTGACCAACGAGCTGTTGATGAGAATGAGGCCGGTGGGCTAAGTGGCTGAAGAAACAAGTTATGGTAACAAGATCCCATCCAACCAAAGTCAAAGGAGAAGTTGAAGTCAATTACAATTCTATTTTTGGTTCTAAATTTATTATGCCTATTATTATGTTTCTTGGTCCTCAAGTTTAGGGATTTAGAATTATCTTGTGTTTTTGTTTCCTATATATATTGTGTAAAACTCCTTGGTTGGTTGGTGAATGATTATTGAAGTTTTCATATTAAACACGTCGTTTGTGTTCTCTTACTCGGTTGGCCGAGAAGAATTTTCCGACGACCAGCAACTTGGTTGGCCAAGTGCTCGCCGCCGCTAGGTTTCAGTCCTAGGGTTCTATTTTCCTCCCAACATCCTTATCAACAAGTCTAAGCCTATTCAAACCTTTTGTTTGATCTAACCTAACCCCACTTGAAACCTTCTTGATTAATCTTACAAATAATATAACAATACTTGAATTTTGTTTGTTTCTCTTTTCTTGTGTTTGCTTACTGCCGAAAATGAAAGAGAAAAAAGAAAGAATAGTTGGCTTTGTGTCCTTGGAAATTGTTAAGTGTTAGGTAGTGTATGGGTTATATAAATCAAATGTGGAAAGGTATCTTCTTCCTTTACATGTAGGTGATCAAAATTGGTATTGTGTGTGTGGGTTATTGTGTTTGCCATGTATGAAGAGAGAAATGGGAAGGGCTTCCCAAAGTTGGTCGCAAGAATTTCTAAGATAATGTGCTTATCATGTATATAGAAATGTAGGGCTTTCATGTGGTATTAATATGTTGGAACATCTTATTTTGTTTGTGAGATTGGCGGCAAAAGATAAGGAAGCAAAGAACCAATTTTAAACTTTTGAAATTTAATTGTATTATGAATGCCTAGGTACGTATGTTGGGTGATATTAGCTTATTGTCATGCATGTATGCATTTTAATGTGTACATAGGCGTTTTATGTAAAAATACGGAAGTTAATAATGAAAAGTTATAAATTATTTTCGTAATAATTATATAATTCTTGTTGAACGTAAAATTTTATTTGTTTGACACCCGTTTACATTGAATGCTCATTTTTAGTTTACGCAATTTAACTTAACGATAAAAATTAAAAGTAAACGCGCTAAAGTCTAAAAATAAATAATAGAATAAATGAAGTCGTAAAATGACCTGAAAATGCGAAATGTTACAGACGAGTTGTTGGATTTACGATTTAAAGTGTCCTAGCTCCTCATACGTCACTACATGACCTCTTAATTATGATAGCTCGAACGATAGTATGATGAGCTATACGACCTATAAATAATCAAAGTGTTTAGTACTTATACGACCTATATTAGATTAGGTTTCCTTCAGATTCCTTCATGATGCATTTTTCTATTGTGAATACTTGTTGATTACCATTCACTCGAGGTGAGTTCATAGCCCCCTTTTTACTACTTGATTGTTTTACAAACTTTACGAGGTGAATTACATTGCTTGTTTTACTATTGGACACAAGTGTTTTTCAAAGTGTATGTTATCCAGATTACTGCCTGATTATTAATGCCTAAGTTACCTTATTGCCGTAAAGTCCCTATTTATCATGAACCATTAATTGATATTGTAGTAAGCGTGAGTGTTATGGATAGATCTATCGAGACTGACAATCCCCATCTTTCCTTGGGTCACTAGTTTGATCAAGGTGCATTTAACATTGAGAGGTGTTAGGTTGTTGGCAAGCATCCTATATTTTGATTGGGGCACAAATCTAGTTAAGGCTTCGGGGTCATGAGCTTAGTGCAATAATAAACGTTTTGGACTACTGAATGTGTTTCAGAGTCTACTATTACTTCGATCTTGTGGTCTACCCTTTTTACTGATAAACCTATGATTTCACTCAATTTTGTGTTGACTTTTAGCATGTAATTTCAGGCCCTAGGGTATGAAGATTAGAGGGGAGCCGTGGCGGATATCAATGAAGACGGATTCTGTGTTTTATCTAAAGTCTATGTAACTTTTATTATCTTTAAGAACTTAAGTCATCTTTTGGTATTATGAAGCTTTTGGTATAATTAAAAATGTATGTGAAATGTTTATGACTTATAAAACATATGGGACCTAATGTATAAATTCTGATATTTTGCTATGGCATCGAATGAAATCTTATCTTAAACGTCCATTTAAGGTCGTTTCCTATATCTTGATTGTTGTACTTTGACGTAGCACCCCATTGTTACCATTCCGCTGCATAGTCCGATTTTGGGGGTGTTACAGATGGTACCAGAGCCAAGGTTATAGGGAACTGGGTCATTTTCAAAACCTAGTCTATAACCACAAAGTTTAAAGGTTTTCTCGTCGCCATCGTCATCGTTGTCATCATCCTCGTCATCATCATCATCCTTGTCATTATCATATACAAAAAATTCTCGTTAAGGTCACATAGATAGAACCTGATACGAAGTACTAAACATAAGACCTATGTAAAGGAGTCAGTCCTACTCATAAAGGTGAAGGACCAAGCACTAGATCGTTGAAAACAAAAAGAAAGACTGACTTTTACACTGTGTTCTCGAGTTTAATTTTGAAGGAAAAAGAAAGGAAAAGAAAGAAAACTTAAGTAAATTTATATTCTTGAGTTTTTTAAGAAAGGAAAAGAAGAAAAATGAAAGGAAATTTTGGACTAAAACTTTCCTCCCAAAAATGGGATGAAATGGAAGGAAAGTCATCTTTACATGTTAAAAGACATAATTAGCGTTGTTTTTTTAACTTGAAACCTCTCAAACATAGGTATAATTGTAATTCAATCAACTTTTTCTTTTTTTTCCTTCAACTCAAGAACACAAATATTTTTACTAACTACTTAAATTTTTTCTTTCCTTTACCTTTCTTTTCTTTTCTTTTACTTTCTTTTCTTATGGTTTAAAACTCGAGAACGCAGCGTTAGATAACTTATTTAGGAAGGAGCCATCAGAATAGGCTTTCAAGGCAGCTGCCAAGTCAGCCAGTAAGTAAGCAGGTAATAGTCAGCCAGCAAGTTGGGCCGTTCTTGCCAATTCGAGTATGATACTTCGGTGTAGTAGTACTAACGGTGGGTGTGTGTGTGTGTGTGTGTGTGTGTGTGTGTGTGTGTGTGTATGTGTGTGTGTGTGTGTGTGTGTATATATGTGTGTGTATATATATATATATATGTATATAGAATTCTGATCGATTGAGAAGGTTTTTATTTTGAGAAGATTGAGAAGGTTTTTAAAAATGATAGATTTTTAACTTTGATTCAAGTTTTTCAAGCGTAAAACTCATTCTAATGTGATTATAATCCAAAATGTGTAAAAAAATTCGAATCAATGTTAAAAAATCTCTCGATTTTGCGATATAAGTACAATACTGAATCTTCTATACAAATTTAAGGAATCATTACCATAACTCAATTTTAGCATTGATTTGTGAATCAAATTTGTGATTTATAGATTTGATTCACTATTAAATGATGTTTACTTGTGAATCAAATCAAAAAATATGAATCAATTTGCTCAAACGAAGATTTCTCAATCTTCTCAAAATAAAAACCTTCTCAATCGATCCGGATTCTATATATATATATATATATATATATATATATATATATATATATATATATATATATATATGTGTGTGTGTATATATATATATGTGTGTATATATATATATATGTGTGTGTATATATATATATATATATATATATATATATATATATATATATATATATATATATATATATATATATATATATATATATATATATATAGATATATATATATATATATATATATATATATATATATATATATATATATATATATATATATATATATATATATATATATATATATATATATATATATATATATATATATATATACGTATGTATATATATATATATATATATATATATATATATATATATATATATATGTATATGTATATATATATACATGTATATATATATACATGTATATATATACATGTATATATATATACATGTATATATATATATATATATATATATATATGTATGTATATATATATATATATACATATATATACATTTATAGGGATGGGTTCTAGAGAAAACATAATATTGGTAGAAAACCTAGAAAACAAAACTACAGGGTAGATTTTGAAAATGTATTAAACGTCAGGGTAAAAAGTGCAAAAAAATGATAAAAAGGGGGATAACAATCTGTGGCATCAATATCTCATTTCACACAAACGATCACTGTCACCACCATTTATCACTGTGGGCACCACCACAATCGAAAGCGCCACCATCATTACAACCCACTGGACGCCACCAACAACCGTCAAATCATTGACATCAATTACCGCCGGCCACCAATTACCGCCGTCAAATCATCTCTCACGAATAGTTCGTCTCCGATGATACCCGTCGGAAATACTTATAGCAGGTATGATGTTTAGTTTTTTTTGTGTAGACTCATAATGAATTGTGCATATAAAAATTAGGGCATATGAAACAAATTTGACAAAAAAATGCGTCAAAAATGTGTTTGTTAAAATTGCTCACCAGGTGTTTGTTAAAATGTCTGAATAAGATTGTATATGTGATGCACTAATTTGAAGCATATGTGTTTAATATTGAATGATGTGACATCTTAGGGAATCTGTGTGTATATTTTCATTATGAGATTACACATTAGGGCATCTGTTAGTATGATTAGGGCATCACTCGAATTGTTACAACATTTGTTTTTATAATTTGAGAAACTGCTAAAAACTAAACCTTTTTGTTATCTGCTTTGTTCTTGTTGTGGTTAAGTGTATTTATACTGAAATAGACTTTGATGTCCATTTGTGTTTTCTATAAGTTTGCTCCTGTTATATGTGAAGAAATTATTTGGCTGTCGATATCCCATTAGCTAACGGAGATGCAAATGGACTGTCGGGAAGATTCAGTCCCTCGCTACTGCTAATTCGACCAGATAAAATGTTTAGAGAAATAATTTGTCAATAAATAATGAAATTGAAATAATACTATAATCACATTAATTATGAGTATTTAAGAATTTACATGTAAAAAAGCATGATGGTAAAGCTTACTCCTGATTAGTATACTTGGTACGTATTTGTCTAAATCTTTCGTCGCTAGTAAAACCATTGTTCAAACTTCAAAGCATCAAAAAGATGAACAAATCGATCAACAGACTAGTAATCCATCTGCCTTGTATTGCCTCCACACAGAAACAAACTTTATGGATAATTAGTTAGTGTATATGTTTGTTTGATTAGTGCATCAAAAAAATGTGTTACGGCATCTGTTAGTATGACAATAACATCATGTTATAAGTTAGGGCATTTGTTTGTTTGATTAATGCATCTAAAATAAGCGTTAGCGCATCTATAGTATGATTAGGGCATCTGTTAGTATCAATAAGGCATCGGTGTATATGTTATGTTTAGTGTATCCATTTGAATGTTTAGTGCATCGTTGGTCATAAATAGGGCATATGTTTGTATGTTTAGTGCATCGATGAGTAAATTAGGGCATCGTTGTATATCTCGTGCCATTGGGTCGCATTATAGGGATATAACTTGCGATACCGAGTTCTCTTACTAGGAGGTCCGTGGTATAATTTATGAAACTACGGAGAGGGACAAACTATAGTTTATTCATAATGTATTTATGGGATCAATATATACTATAAAGATGAAAATTTCTAGCCCTCCTTAGTCCTCACAAAGCTCCGCCATTGGTAGTCTTTAGTGTATTAAAATGCTGAGAATATATCTTGCAATATACGGTTGTTTTGTTAAAAAGTGTAAATTAGCAAGATTTTTTATAAAGTAACCTGTCCAGGTCTGTGGATATATGTTTTGTTTAAAGATAACCTATATGATTTATAAGAGAGTTATGCCTCATTGTTGGGATGAAAGTGACATACTTTTAGATCAAAGGTAAATGTTGGTGTTCATTTGGTCATGTAATCCATAAAGGTGCAGTTTTGTCGTGATTAATAGGGTTGTCAGCCACTATATATGCTTAAGTGATTACTAAAGTAATACAATGATTAATGAATGTATTCTAAACTTATGGAGTGTGACAGGAAGCAAGATTGATTAAAACTTTAACAATATTATGTAAGTTCTGTTCGGACCACTCTCCAATGAACATGGCATCGTCAGCATAAAAAAGATGAGAAATATTAACCGAGCCATGCAATTGAAAACCTTTAAACAGCCCATCATCAACAACACGGGAGAAAGAGATATGTAACGACTCCATAATAAGAATGAAAAGATAAGGGTGCCACGGAATCACCTTGTTTCAAACCCACAACAATCCCCCATTCACTATAAAATCTCACTTTTTATACCATTTTTAATTACAAAACACATACATTTTATACAACTTTCTGATAAGGATGTTGGGAGGAAAATAGAACCCTAGGACTGAAACCTAGCGGCGGCGAGCACTTGGCCAACCAAGTTGCTGGTCGTCGGAAAATTCTTCTCGGCCAACCGAGTAAGAGAACACAAACGACGTGTTTAATATGAAAACTTCAATAATCATTCACCAACCAACCAAGGAGTTTTACACAATATATATAGGAAACAAAAACACAAGATAATTCTAAATTCTTAAACTTGAGGACCAAGAAACATAATAATAGGCATAATAAATTTAGAACCAAAAATAGAATTGTAATTGACTTCAACTTCTCCTTTGACTTTGGTTGGATGGGATCTTGTTACCATAACTTGTTTCTTCAGCCACTTAGCCCACCGGCCTCATTCTCGTCAACAGCTCGTTGGTCCACTGGGCTCGACCCATCAGGCCCATCAGTATCATCCTCCCCCTCTAAAAAATGACTCGTCCCCGAGTCTCCATGAAAATCATCTGCTTCAACATAAGGTGTTAAGTCAGCAACATTAAAAGTGGCAGAAACTCCATACGACCCAGGCAAATCGATCTTATATGCATTATCATTGATACGCTTTACCACACGAAATGGACCATCGGCACAATCCTGTAACTTTCCATAACGACCTGGCGGAAAACGGTCTTTACGCAAGTAAATCCAAACTAAATCACCCTCATTGAAAACAACATGCTTTCGATGTTTGTTAGCACGTGCCTGATATTGCAAGTTATGTTTCGTGATTTGGTCACGAACTTGTTCATGTAAAGCTTTGATTTGAGTGGCTTGAGCTTCTCCTTCAACACTATAAGAATCAACAACGGGTAAAGGTGCGAGGTCCAAAGGTGTAAAAGGATTGCGTCCATAAACCACCAAAAACGGGCTGCGGCCTGTCGAGCTATGTGAGGAACGGTTATATGCGAATTCAGCTTGAGGAAGGACGAGATCCCACTGTTTCTTATTATCGCCAACTAATGAACGAAGCAAATTCCCTAAACTCCGGTTAGTGACCTCCGTTTGTCCATCCGTTTGCGGGTGATGAGAGGAGCTAAATTGCAAGTTGGCGCCTAAGTGCTTCCATAAGGTGCGCCAGAAATGGCTAACGAACTTGACATCTCTATCCGAAGTAATAGTCTTGGGAACACCATGCAATCTCACGACCTCAGCAAAATATAAACGAGCCACCTGAGATGCATCATATGTTTTTGAACAAGGAAGAAAATGCGCCATCTTCGAAAAACGGTCGACCACCACCATAATGGAATCCTTTTTGCGTTGTGTCAAAGGTAAACCAAGAACAAAATCAATGGAAACGTCCTCCCAAGGACCATTTGGTGTAGGCAGCGGAGTGTAGAGGCCTTGATTAGTGTGATGAGTCTTTGCAAGACGACAAATGCGACAACAACTTAACACTTTCACGACATCGTTAACAAGCTTGGGCCAAAAAAACGTTCAGAAACCATTGCAACAGTTTTGTCTCGCCCGAAATGACCCGCTAAACCTCCCTGATGAGCCTCAAGAATGATTGCTTCCCGGACCGAAGAAAGTGGGACACATAGACGACGACCTTTGAACAGGAAACCGTCACGGCGAACATAATCACGAAATGGGGTAGTGTTGCATTTAATCCATAAATCTTTAAAATCCGGGTCATCCACGTATAACAGTTTGAGATTCTCAAATCCCTCCACATGAACAGTAGACGTGGTGGTCAAAACGGGACGCCTACTAAGGGCATCAGCCACCGTATTCGCACTCCCAGCTTTATGACGAATGACAAATGAAAAATCCTGTAGCATCTCAACCCACTTAGCATGGCGCGGTTTTAATTTGGCCTGCCCTTGGATGAAGCGCAATGCTTGATGATCCGAATAAAGGATGAATTCATTAGGTAGTAAGTAGTGGCGCCAATACTCTAAACTTCGAACAATTGCATAAAATTCCTTATCGTACGTGCTATAACGTTTGCGTGAGTCATTAAATTTTTCACTAAAAAAAGCAATAGGTCGATTTTGTTGGCTTAGCACGCCCCCAATCCCGAGGCCAGAGGCATCACATTCGACTTGAAAAACATGTTCAAAATTGGGTAAAGCTAATACCGGGGCTGCTGTGACCGCTTTCTTTAAGGTATCAAAAGCTTTCTGAGATTCCAATGTCCATACAAATTTGGGCTGTTTCAAACAATCAGTGATAGGAGCAACCATGGAACTAAAATTACGAATAAAACGCCGATAAAATGATGCCAAGCCGTGAAAACTACGAACATCATGCATGGACTTTGGAGTAGGCCAGGTGGTAATAGCCTCGACTTTGGTAGAGTCCATACGAATTCCGTTTCCTGACACCAAGTAACCCAAAAATATAACCTCCGTAGTCACAAAGTGGCACTTTTTGTGATTAGCAAACAACTTCTGTTCCCGCAAGATAAGAAAGATGTCACGCAAATGTTGCAAATGGGATTCCAAATTCGTGCTAAAAACCAAAATATCATCGAAGTAAACGACGACACATTTGCCAATAAGATTTCGGAAAATGTGATTCATCAATCGCATGAACGTGCTAGGAGCATTGGACAAACCGAATGGCATGACCGTCCATTCATAAAGACCATCACGCGTTTTAAACGCAGTTTTCCATTCGTCCCCTGCACGTAACCGTATTTGATGGTAGCCGCTCCGTAGGTCAATCTTGGAAAAGACGGAAGCTCCATGGAGATGATCCAACAGGTCGTCAAAGCGGGGAATTGGAAAACGGTATTTGATTGTAATTTTGTTAACCGCGCGGCTGTCAATGCACATACGAAACGTGCCATTTGGTTTTGGAACAAGTAAGGCGGGAACGGCACATGGGCTCATGCTTTCATGGATCAAACCCTTGTCTAATAGTTCTTAAACTTGATGATGTAACTCTGCAAATTCCTTCGGGTTCATGCGATATGCAGGTTTGTTTGGAATTGTTGCACCAGGAATGAAATCGATGCAATGTTGGATGTCTCGCATGAGCGGTAATCCTGCAGGAATATCATCGGGGAAAATATCGGAGAATTCAGTGAGTAAGGGAAGTACCTCATGTGGAACGTCAGAAATTGGTGTGTTTTCTTCAAGCACAACCAAGCCAAGTATTGGACCCGGAGGCGATTGGCGAGCAAGACCAACAATTTCATCCTTCGTCATGGGTGCTACCTCGGGTGTCGCGTCCTTAGGATTTAGAGGGGCCAATGTGACGTGAAGACCGTCCTTGTGGAAGGAGTAGGTGTTACGAAAACCGTCATGTTTGACTTGATGGTCGTAGAGCCACGGGCGTCCAAGTAATAAGTGGCACGCGTCCATTGGAACAACTTCACACCGTAATTCATCTTTGTATTTGTTGCCGATGGAAAAAGCAACCAAACATCGTTGTGTGACTTTAACAAGATTACCTTTCCGGAACCACGTAAGTTGGTACGGGTCGGGGTGGTCCGTGGTAGGTAACCCAAGTTTGTCGACCATGGTTTTAGCGACCATGTTTTCACAGCTTCCACCGTCGATAATGACGGTACAAACACGACCCTTGGAAGTGCATTGAGTACGAAAGATGTTGTGTCGCAGCCACGTAGTGTCATTATCCGGAGGTGTGACAACAGAAGTTAATACCCTTCGGACAATAAGTGCTTCGCCTTGATCTGGGTAAAGTGTCACAGATGCATCTTCATTCTCGGTGTCATACTTAGGTTCAACATCGTCAACAAATGCCACAAGTTGTTTGTTCGGGCAGTCACGTTTGAGGTGACCCAAACCTTGGCACTTGAAACAACGTAGAGGGCCGGAAGTATCAAGTGGGGCGGTGGTAACGGTTGGCGTTTCAGTTTTGGTCGGTCCAGGTTTTGGGGCGAATTGTGGTTGAGTTGAGGTACGGGTAGAGGGTTGGAATCGGCCAACTGATTTGTTCTTGCGTTGTTTTGTTGTTCAACTCGCAAAGCCAATCTGCATACATCTGAAAAAGAATAATATTGTGTAAGTGAAACCGCGTCGGCGATGTCAGGTCGAAGCACACCCAAAAAACGGGCGATCACTTGCTCTTTCATTTCTTCAGCCCCCGCACGTAAAGCATCCGGTTCAAACTCAGTAATAGATCTTCTACAGACAGGGAGATCCTTGTCGGGTGTTTTGGTGTCAAGATAAGCGGTTCCTGTTGAAAGTAAGTGGAGAAATTTGGCACGTAGGAGAAAAAGAAAAAAAAAAAATGAAATAGAAAATTAAAAGAAATACCCCCCCCCCCCCCCCCAAAATAACGGGCTGCATCTTATTCCAGGAGGAGTTTTTGTGTTTACGTTTCGATACGGTGGTTTGTAGTGTTTCCACATATAAGATGCATATTTTTTTAGCTTGATAGCTACAATTTGACCTTCACGTGTCAGGGATGTACGCGAAGTCGTTGGATTCTCTCATCTGTTTGTAACAGTCTTGGAAATATCATCGGGTGGCGCTTGCCATCGGATTGCGGAATTTCAGTGCGAATGCCTAAAGATCGCAATGGATCCGTAGGGTGGTGCGGTGCTGGTGGCTGACGGTGGTGTCGTGGAGGTGTTTGTGGTGGCGAATCATGAAAATAATTTTCGAAGTCATCCTCTTCCGTTTCGTCTACATCGGATCGGATCGGGGTGTCTTCAAACTGCCTTTCATAACGATTAAAAGGATTGATTTCGAGCTCCCTAATCCTTTCACGGAGTCGTTCAATCTCAACATCACGGGGATCGCGAGTAGCATGACCGCTGGTTCTGGCGGCAGTGTTTCTAGGTTGTTGGCGACGATGATCTCTTCCCCGTGCTGACATCTTGAGATCCCTGGTTTACTGATACCACTTGATAAGGATGTTGGGAGGAAAATAGAACCCTAGGACTGAAACCTAGCGGCGGCGAGCACTTGGCCAACCCAAGTTGCTTGGTCGACGGAAAATTCTTCTCCGGCCAACCCGATGTAAGAGAAAACACAACGACTACTTCATTTTAGTGTTTAATATAAAAAAACTTCATAATCATTCAACAACCAACAAGGAGTTTTTACACTATATTATAGGAAACAAAAAACACAAGTAATTCTAAATCCTAAACTTGAGGACCAAGAACATAATAAATAGGCATAATAAATTTAGAACCAAAAAATAGAATTGTCATTGACTTCAACTTCTCACTTTGACTTGGTTGGATGGGACTTGTACCATAACTTTGTTCTTCTGCACTTCAGCCACGGCCTCATTCTCGCAACAGCTCGTTGGTCCATGGGCTCGACCCATCAGGCCCATCGGTATCAGAAACTTCATAAGAACTTCTAAGCTTCTTCTCATCAAATATAACCTGTAAATCAAAGACAAAGACAACTACACCTGGCGTAAAATCGACAGGATATGATATATACAACAAAACTTTAGGGTTGACTCTATGAAAGCAGTAAAGATAGGATGAGAATAATGATGTAATCATAGGTTTATGCAGGTTTATAAAAGAATTACGAATTTTAAATGATGTATAAATTATTTGTCGAAAATACTAGAAAATTTTTAGATTTTCCTGTAGCTGAGCTCACGACGCCGTCATGATGAATAATCTAACGCCTCGTCGCAGGAGACTGTAGAATTTTCTTTTCGTTTCTTTGAAAAATTTTCTGCACGTAATTATATAAGTTATCACATGTAAGAACTTACTGTAATGAAAACCTGTATAGCAATGCAATCTATAAAACTTAAATCTGACAGAATTATCTAAACAAATATTTAATATGTTTGAATTGGCTCTTAAAAAACCGGATAATATCTTTCTATACACTTGTTTATGCAAATCCTTGGAATTGTCAATAAGTCGGTTTTAAAACAAACGTAAATCATGATTACAATAATTCAATATAAGAATATAATGATAATAATAAACACAGACACTCCTAAATGCAGGAAAATAAAATATTGGGTTGCCTCCAAAAAAGCGTTTTTCTTTATTTATGAGTCTTGTAGCTAGACTCGAAGCTACATGTCCTTACATGACTTCTCTTTTGTTGTTCACTCCACTTCCACTATTGCTTTCTTCAGGTCCGCTTGGTACTCGGGACCCAGTTTATCGACATCTTTATAGAACCCGCTCTTTAGGTCGGAGGGTCTCTCACATCCCCTATCATAGTCATCTTCTCTAAGAATTATCCTGGATGACACTAAGTCATGACCATCGCTAGTCAATTCTGTAGGTCCTTGGTCTTGGATCTATATAGCCTTTGTTAAGACAATAGTTAACTTGAATAAATCCAAATCAACTATGTGAGAGACACTCATTATGAATATCAAGTGTTAATGCGGAATCTTAACACAAGATTAGAAGAACAATAAATACAATTTTGCTATTGATTTCTATTAAGCATTCAATGCTTCTATTACATATATAAACTCTATGTTGTGGTTCTTTTTATACAAGGAAAGCCCTAGCAGGCTTCAAAAACGTGTGAAGGATAATACAGTATTCCTTTCCTAAGATATCTCCTAAAATATCTCTAAGATAACTATTACTTCTATTCTGTTACATAAACAGACTTAACTAAATACGACCAGTACTAACTATAGTACTGCCACTCTACCAGTACTAACAATAGTACTGCCAGACTTAACTTAGTACTGCCAGACTTAACTTAGTACTGCCAGAACTAACTAATACTACCAGACTTAACTGTTATACTACCAGTATTAAGCCTTTTACAATCTATTTCCCAACAAATTCTCTTCTCTCCATATCCTTAAATGGTGTTTTAAAGGTGACTTCTCTACACCCATCCGTAAATGTTATCCACCCATATTTCATATTTATAGCTAGGCATGCAATTTCTACGAAGGGTCATCCAAAAACTACTTAGGATAAACTAGGGTCGATATTAGCCTCAACACTTTCGAGAATGGTGAAATCCATAGCATGACTCATGTTACCTATAAATACGTGTATATCTTTTCCAATTCCCACAAAATTTCCCCCTATGTTTGAAGTTATTTCTCCTAATGTCATTGTAGCAAGCAAAGGACATGACGTTCATGGGGTAATCTATGTCGATATAAGCGTTGGGTATGAATTTATGTCCTATCATGCAAGGGAATTTAAAATTATTAGGGTTGCTCTTCTTGATCCTAAAATTAAAATTCAGCGAACACCTAGGTATTTCCTTAATCAAAGATTCATAAACTGATTCCTCACACATATCAACTTGATTAAGAGGCTCCTCAATATCTAACCATTCTAATTCCTTTTCTTCCTTAATCCTAGTAGATTCTAATTCATCGATAATTGTTGGGTCATTCGATCTCTTTTGTGGTGTGTCCTTTGGTTCTTCCTCCTTCTTTACTTTCGTGATTATGTCATAACCATGAGGTTTATTTGGTTGCTTGGAATACATTGTGATAGTATTGATCGAACCGTGGATTTATGTTGAGCATTGAAGGTCTTTTGTCGGGTAAGAACGAGCAGAGAAAACTAGAGAGGTATAATTATCATTCAGTTTCGGGTTCTTAACCGTGTCACTAGGAAGCACTCCTGCTATTCGATCGGTGATGGCCTTCAAGACTGTTCAATTTTGTTGGTTATCTCGCTTTGTTGTTGTTTGAAATTGGCTTCAAACTTGGATAATCTAGCGTTTTGAGATGCCATAAAGTTGGACACCAATCCTTCAAGATTTGATTGATTGTTAAAACTTTAAGGTTTGAGGATTGTTGTTAAAGGAGCCATTCAGGAACGAACCGGCTAATACCAGTTAGGTGGGTTTGAAAAATTATTTTGAGAATTTTGGGGTTGTCTCCACCTAAGGTTTGGGTGACTTTTCCATGACGGATTGTAAGTGTCACCAAGATTGTTTTGCTCGAGTTTGAAAGTGTACCACTTGCCTCCCGCTTTGTCGGTATGCGAGGACGCGTAATCAACAAAAGCTTGATCGGGATTTGCCATGCAGTACTGAGTGTCGTGGGACCACTGCAGATCTCACATGTAAAAGTGATTTTGTTCACTTGAATAGGTTGCTTTGGAGCAAGATGAACTTCCATCAAGCGTTGTACTTGATTTTTGAGCTCGATGAGATGACAGTCAGATGTACTCGGGACATCTTGAGGCAAAGATATTGCCTTGACCAGCTTAGCGAAATCCCTTGGGTTATACCAACTTTCATTGTCATAGAGGGCGAGGTCCTCTAATAATGCCCAGGATTATTTGGCATTTCTATTAAAAAAGAATTGAGCAAGGAAACGAGTAGTAAGATCCTCCCATGTGGAGATGGATCCTACTAGAAGACGTTCAAGCCAATTGCTAGCTTGATCAGGAAGTGTTAGGAATTATTGTAAACAGACTTAAGTCTGGTAGTTATAGAGTTAAGTCTGGTAGACATAGTTAAGTCTGCCAGTACTAAGTTAAGTCTGGCAGTACTATAGTTAGTACTGGTCTCATATAGTTAAGTCTGTTTATGTAACAGAATAGTTATCTTAGAGATATCTTAGGAAAGGATATGCATTATCCTTTCACACGCTTAGGAAAGGATATGCATTATCCTTTCACACGTTTGTAAAGCCCATTAGGGTTTCCTTGGTGTATAAAAGGAACCCTACGGCAAAATGTTTAGTATGAGATTGAAATAGAATTCTAATAGAAATTAATAGCAAATAGCAAAGTTTTACATTGTGTTCTTCTTAGTACTTGTGTTAAGATTCCGCATTAGCACATAGTATTCATGTATTGTCTCCTCATTATAGTTGATTTAAATTTATTCAAGTTAGCTATTGTCTTACAAAGGCTAAACAGAGATCAAGACTGTGGACCTACAGTGATATCAGAACCTCTAGAGGACTCTGAGTGAAAAAAGAAATCACCAAGAACACAAACAATCACCTCAGGATCTAAAAAAAAAGTCTCACACTGCTAATGATAATTTCTTCTCAACATCTTATTGATTGATGAAGCATCATACCATGAAGATGATCTAGACAATGGTACTGTAAACCCAATCAAACCAAACAACACACAACAACAACTCTTTCCTACCATAACTACTATCTCAAATATCAAACTCCCAATTCTGAAGAAGGAGGAGTATGATATATGGGCCATGGAGATGGATCATTACCTTGAATATATTGATAATGATGTTTGGAAGGTAATTCAGAATGGAAATTCAAAGAAGAGAATCTTAACTGGAAAAGATGGTGTTGTTAGAATACTTCCATGAGTATCTGCTATAGAAATTCATGTTGTTGAAAAGGAAAGGAAGGCTAGAACCATCTTACTTATGGCCATTCCCAAGGAACATCTAAGAAGATTTCATGGAATGGACGATGCAAAAGAAATTTGGGAAGCCATAAGGACTAGGTTTGGTGGTAATGCAAATTCAAAGAAGATGCAAAAAGCAGTTTTAAAACAACAGTTTGAAGCATTTACTATATCAAGTTCAGAAGGGTTAGAAAAGGGAAATGACAAGTTCCAACAACTACTCTCACAGTTGGAAGCCCATGGTGCTAAAATATCAACTGAGGATGCAAATCACAAGTTTCTCAGATCTTTGTAAGCATTGAAGGCGTTGAAGAATGAAAAAGAAATGTATGGATAAAGGGTGTAAACAAAGAAGCCCTCCACACAACTTAAGGCAGAAACCGGGTCAATACATATGCTGTCAGAATCACAAGTTGATTGCTGACATTGAAAACGACATCATGGACCCAGTGATGCAATGCACAACCCTTCCCAGCCATTCGGGTTTCTCTCAACAGAAACTTGTCTCATTTGTCACGGAGATACACACGTTATCTATTGACATCTCTCTCCGAGATTGTTGATATTAAATAGGTGGCAGTCTGCTCCAGCCTCCGAGTACTAAAACCAAAATGCACTAATCAAGTCTAGAGCCAGGAGATCAATAAAAATCTCGTTAGGACACATTCCATTTCAAACACTTGTTGAACATTATCAAGTTTACAAGCTGTTAACAAGAGTCCTACGCAATATCATTGTGATATGTGCCAGAACATCCGAGTGATACTTATGTATTCACAATGAAGATGGAAATCCTGCTTGAGCCAGCATCAAACAAGCTCCTAGTAGGTGACTTGAGAGATTCTATATGAATCAAACTTGTGATAACTGGATATCGATTTGGTCCAGTAAATGAATTGACGGTTGATGAATTTTGATAAAAGCTTAAAACTCCTGATGTGTTACAAAAACGCTTTTACAAGTAATACGTCGATTAATTTTCAAATCAATTTTCTCGATTATCACTAACGTAAACCTGCAGGTTAAAACGGTGGTGACAGTATCCCAATCAACCAAAGTCGATTCATTACAACATGTTCATGCTTATTCTACAAAGACAATCTATCATGAAAGCTCAAGATTTAAAGACAAAGTCGTCCGCTAACTCTGATTTGAAGCTTTCAAGATGAGGCATAGTATGAGAATGTTGATCAAAGTCACAAGATCGCAAGATAGCATAAACGATAATGACAATGACAAAAGCTCAAAGTCAATATCGCAAAGCATGAAGGAACAAGCCTACAACAAAGAACAAAGAGAAAGACCAAGACCACACATGATCTCATGAAGGAGTGTCATCAATGAACTCACTTCGGGGGAGATTGTTAGCCTCAAAATATTGAGTCGAACATGAAGTTCGTCCATTATGTATGTTAGTCTCGGTCAATAAATTAGTTAATGTTGTAATAGGAAAGTATCGGGAATCGGGCTCGATAGTTAATCTAATATTGTATATATTTCGGGTTTAATCCTAAGCAAAACCCGAGCCCGGGTCCTAGTCAAATATCCCGAACGTCACTTGATGTGTCGGGGTATATAAATAACTTTTCCACCTAGGAAAAATAAGTTGATTTCATAATAAACATTTCACTTTTCTATTTTCTCTCCCATCTTACTCCCTCTCTTCTTTCTCTCTCTAAGAAATCATCTCACTCTCTTTCTATATTTCTTGATCTAGATCCGTGTATGATATGAAGTGTATGTGTTAAAGAGATCCTACAATTGGTACCAGAGCTTCAAGGGTGGATTCGTGTTTGATTTGTGGTTCAAAATCATCAAAATTCGTGGGTTGTTTTTGTTTTTTTTGTTCAAAAAAAATCTGCTAACATGGATTTATGTGTTCTTGATTTTATCAAAATGTGAAGCTCGTAATAAATCTAAATCTGATAAGAAAAGTTCAAAGAAAAAGTTTGAAACACAGGAAATATGTTTACAATATTAGGATACATCTGGAGACACTACAGGTCCAGACCAACCAATAATAGGACATTGTGTGCCTTTAACTAGGATACCCACAACTACTAGAAGTGCCTTTAGATACCAACTCTTCTAGATAATGAAACATCTAAACCTGTCGTAAGATTGGTTCACTCAAGGAAACCTATGAAATCTAAAACTAATGTTCCCGTTAGCAAATATAAGGTTCCTAAATCTGTATCTGCTAACAAAAAGGAACCTAGTCAATCTTGGGGATCCAAAGTTTCTGATGTTCCATCTTCCTCACTTGATGAATGCAGGTCGTCCAAATTGTTCTTTGGTATTTGGACTCCAGCTGCTCCAAGCATATGACCGGAGATCGCTCTCAGCTCACCAACTTTGTCAATAAGTTTTTGGGTACAGTTAAATTCGGTAATGTTCACGTTGCAAAGATATTGGGTTATGGTGATTATCAGATTGGGAATGTTACGATACAAGTACAACGTTGAAGGAACTGGACACAACTTATTCTCCGTTGGGCAATTTTGTGATTCAAACCTTGAAGTTGCTTTTTGTCAACACACGTGCTTCATTTGTAATTTAGAAGGTGTTGATCTATTGACTGGATCTAGAGGCAATAATCTGTACACTCTGTCTCTTGGAGATATGATGTCGTCCTCTCCCATATGTCTTTTGTCAAAGGCCTCAAAGACTAAGTCCTGGCTATGGCACCGACGTCTGTCTCATCTGAACTTTGGTGCAATCAACCATTATCTAGACACGGTCTTGTTCATGGTCTCCGTAAGCTTAAATTTGAAAAGGACCATTTGTGTTCTGCTTGTGCAATGGGTAAAAGCAAGAAGAAACCCCACAAACCTAAATATGAAGACACCAACCAAGAAAAACTCTATCTTTTGCACATGGATCTTTGTGGACCAATGCATGTCGCAAGTGTTAATGGAAAAAAGTACATCCTCATCATTGTCGATGATTACTCTCGATTCACATGGGTTAAGTTCTTAAGGTCAAAAGATGAAGCTCCAGATTTCATAATCAAGTTTCTCAAGATGATCCAAGTGCGGCTTCAAGTGACTGTCCGAAGAATCAGAACAGATAATGGAACTGAATTTGTTAATCAAACTTTGCGTGAATATTATGAGAAGATTGGCATCTCTCATGAAACATCTGTTGCTCGCTCTCCACAGCAAAATGGTGTCGTTGAAAGACGTAATCGTACGCTAATTGAAGCTGCCCGCACAATGTTGATTTATGCAAAAGCTCTGTTATTCTTATGGGCAGAAGCAGTTGCTACCGCATGTTACACCCAAAATTGTTCCATCGTACGTCTTCGTCACGGCAAAACACCATATGAGCTTTTACATGACAAACCTCCCGACTTATCATTTTTCCATGTATTTGGTGCACTCTGCTATCCGACAAATGATAGTGAGAATTTGGGAAAGTTACAACCGAAGGCTGATATTAGTATTTTCATTGGTTATGCACATACAAAGAAAGCATTTCGACGTACTAGACGAATCATTAAGACAATTCATGTAGATTTTGATGAGCTGACTGCAATGGCTTCTGAACATAGCAGTTCAGGACCCGTACTTCATGAAATGACTCCTGCAACAATCTGTTCAGGACTCGTGCCAAACCCTCCTCCTTCAACACCGTTTGTACCACATTTAAGAAATGATTGGGATATATTGTTTCAACCTATGTTTGATGAATTACTCACTTCTCTACCAAGTGTTGATCTCCCAGTCCCTAAAGTCATTGCTCTAATTGATGAAGTAGTTGCTCCAGTTCCCGCTGTATCAACCGGATCACCTTTCTCAACAACAGTTGACCAAGATGCATCATCACCAAGTATCTCTCAAACAACACCCGACACTCAACCTCCCGTCATTCCTAACGATGTTGAAGAAGACAATCATGATATTGAAGTTGCACATATGGGTAATGATCCATACTTTGGTATCCCAATTCTAGAAATCCTTTCTAATCAATCTTCATCGTCGGATTATATTCATACAATTGTGCATCTCGGTCACCAAATTTCTGAACACAATAGCAAATGGACTAAGGATCACCCACTTGAAAATATAATCGGTGAACTCGATAGACTAGTTTCCATAAGGCTTCAGTTACATGAGCAAGCTCTTTTTTGTTACTACGATGCTTTCCTCACTGCTGTTGAACCAAAGACGTATAAAGATGCTTTGACTCAATCCTGCTAGATCGAAGCAATGCAAGAAGAGCTCAATGAATCCGAACGCCTTGAAGTATGGGAGCTCGTACCCCGACCAGATAAAGTTATGGTTATTACTTTGAAGTGGATCTACAAAGTAAAGCTAGATGAACTGGGAGGTATTCTAAAGAACAAGGCTCGATTAGTGGCTCGTGGTTACCGTCAAGAAGAGGGAATTGATTTTGAAGAATCTTTTGCTCTGGTTTCAAGATTAGAGGCTATAAGAATTTTTCTTGCGTTTGCCGCTCACATGAACATGGTCGTCTACCAAATGGATGTCAAGACTGCGTTTCTGAATGGTAATTTACGGGAAGAGGTTCATGTTAGCCAGCCGGACGGTTTTGTGGATCCAGATAACCCCAATCACGTGTACAAGCTAAAGAAAGCTCTTTATGGGTTGAAACAAGCTCCACGCGCGTGGTATGACATGTTGTCTTCGTTCCTGATATCCCAAGACTTCTCCAAAGGCTCCGTGGATCCTACTCTGTTTATCCGTAAGGAAGGCAAGGAATTACTTCTGGTACAAGTATATGTCGATGATATTATCTTTGTTGCATCTACACTTAAACTTTGTGACCTATTTGCTAAAATCATGTGTTCAAAATTTAAGATGTCAATGATGGGAAAAATCTCATTTTTCATAGGATTACAGGTTTTTCAAAATCCCAGAGGCATCTTTATTAACCAGTCAAAATATGCCCTTGAATCTTTAAAGAAATACGGTTTTGATTCTTGTGACCCAGTGGATACTCCCATGGTGGAGAAATCCAAACTGGATGAGGATAAAGAAAGGAAAGCCATTGATCCTTCCCACTATCATGGTATGATTGGCACCCTCCTTTATCTCACAGCCAGTAGACCTGACCTACAATTTGCTATATGCATGTGTGCCCGGTATCAGGCTCGGCCTACCGAAAAGCACTTACATGCGGTCAAAAGGATCTTTTGATATCTAAAAGGAATCGTAAATCGGGGACTATGGTATACGAAGGATTCTTCGATTGCTCTAACAGCATTTGCAGATGCGGATCATGCTAGTTGTCAAGATACAAGACGTAGCACATCTGGTAGTATGCAGTTCTTGGGAGATAGACTTGTTAGCTGGTCATCAAAAAGGAAGAAAAGCGTTATGATATCTAGTACGGAAGCTGAATATATTTCTTTGTTCGGCTGTTGTGCTCAAGTCCTTTGGATGAGATCACAATTGACAAGATGATTGAAATGGACAAACAATTAAAGATATTGACAAGATGATTGAAATGGACAAACAATTAAAGTTTTTGAATGAAATTGTTTACACTCGTAATTAGTCAATTCAGACCATTCATATTTTACGCCACCAAAATGCTCGACATATAATGGTAGACCAACCTTTTCCAATCCAAGGTACCTCAAGAACGCTCAATCTGAGAAGCCCTGTTTGTACGAGATCCCATATGATACTTCTGATCTTCCAAACAGATTTGCCCCCAATAGGGAAGAGACATGAACTCTGTCAAAGAAGTAGATTCAAAATGGAATAAAGATTATGTAAACCATATGATGACACAAAACAAAATGAGTCTTTAAGAAGATTTCAAGCACCTCACTGGAGTCTTTATCAGTTGAACGCGCAAAGTAAGTAGAAAGACAATGTGAAGAAAACCGTTGTTAGAACAAAACTAAACATTGCCTAAAAATGTTGCCTTTCTACCCGTTTCGAAATCCATTGGTAAAAGTAGACAAGTTTTTAATGACATGACATTTAACATCAACCAATTTAGAGAAATTGTTGATCAAGCTTGGTTTAAACATACTAGTGATTATTTTCGGGTGCCAACTGCTAAAGATATGGAAGTTTTGATAAAAACCTTATTAATGCCTCTTTCCATAAAAACTCAAAATGATAGTTTTCGTTTTGAACATGAACTTAAAACAGAAATGCATGAAGATTATGAGTACGTTAAATCCCTTAAAAAAGGGAGGTTGACGAACTTGAATCTGAAGAAGGCTTATTTTCAAACATAATATGATCTACTTTCTCGAAGAGTGTGAGTGTCAAATTTTTTATTGTTACATGTTCATATTTGCATTCTCTGTCTGATTTAACTGCTTATGCTGAATTACAATGCATGTATCTCATAAAGTCAAAGAATGTGAATGTCTTGCACAAAAGCTTTGTGAACAAACTGAAGTCTGTTAACAAAGAAGTTTTATAATAAGCTGTTTAAAGAGTTTTTGCTAAACTTAAAACCACGTCGATTTCTCTTGAACTTTGCTTTACAACAATGTAAAGAACAAATGAAAAACAACTCAGTTTGCAAAGAAAACGGATCAAATGTATTTCGAAAAGAACGTGAACAATATCATGAAATACAGGATTTGAAAGCTCAAATGCAAGATAAGAACATAGCCATCAGTGAGTTAAAGAAACTCATTGAGAAATGCAAAGGAAAGTCTGTGGAAACTCAGTTTGATAAACCATCTGTTGTTCGACAACCAAATGCTCAACGGATTCCAAAACCATCAGTTTTAGGAAAACCGACTCCTTTTTCAAATTCTCCTAAAATGAGAAGTTTTCAAACGAAACAGTCGGTTAATAAAACTAATGTGTCGGATGGTTTGTTTAAACAAGTCACTCAACAGAATTTGCCTCAGATTAGAAAACAAGCAGTTCGAAACACCAATGTGATTGCACCTGGCCCCTCTAGGAATAACCCAAAGCATGTGTCATTTCAGTCACCTAAAGAATTTGTAGGCTCAAATGACATGGTTCATAACTACTACCTAGAGAAAGCTAAGAAAAGTGCACAACTTCAGAAAGACAAAGATGTGAATGGAAAACCTAGTATGATTGATCCTCAATTACCCAACTGCTAATGGTTGCAAACCAAAACCTAGGAATTGGCAAGCATCAATGAGTAGTCGGGTTTCAAACAAAGATGTTCACTTAGGAGAACATAGGAAACAAAAGCCTTTCTTGAAGTTCAATGACTTGCAATGTCCTACATGCAAAAAGTGCCTTTACAGTGCAAATCATGATAAATGCGTCTTAGAATACCTCTCAAGGTTAAATCCTCGTGCCTCTGCACAGAATAAGGATGCAAAATCCCATAAGACAACAAAGAGATATATGCCCGTAGAAAAGTCAAGTGCATCTAAGAAACCAGAAAGACAGATCCCCACAGGACATAGGTTCTCAAACAAAAAGACTACTCATATCCTGAGAAAACAAAGAATCTGATCTTATCTTAGGTGGCAACTAACGTAGAATCTAATACTGTAGGCTTAGGGGGTTCCCACAGAAAGTTATCAACTCTTGCACGCAAGAGTTGAAAGTGAACCCACCTCATGGTTCCAAATGTAGATATCCATCATATCAGCATGCAAAAAACTCTGGGTTATTGTATGGGTTACGTCATACAATGGTCAAAAGCAACAAAGAATTTACCACAATGCAGATGCACAATACAATGAAAACCAGGAAAATCTCAGAGTGTGGTTGTTGAATTATTGATATCTAAGAAACCAGTGCCAGAATGGTTTCACAAAAGATGAAATCTTCAGCAAAGACTTTGTCGCAGCAGATTCAATCCTCTGTCTCAGTCCGGGCAAAGACGTTTGAACAACGCAGTTCAAGCCTCGTTCTTCATCAAATGATGTATGATCACAACAGTTCAGACCTCGCACCATAACGACAAGAGATGTCTGTTGAAAATGTCTATTCAGGCCTCGTTCCTCAAGGACAAAAGGCGTTAGATTATGACAACTCTGACCCCGTGCCCCCAAGACAAAATGTTGTTCCTCCAGCAGAAAAGACAGATTCGTCGCAACAAGGGTTGGAATTTCTCTTTAGTCCTTTACTTGAAGAATATTACAATCCAGCACACGGTCAAGCTGAGGAAAACAACAATGATCAAGCACCGAATGCATCGTTTCAAGAAGATAAATTTATCAATCCTTTTTGTACACGGGTACAAGAAATTGGTGAGCCTTCCTCACATAACATTAATAATACCGATGTGCATTCATTTCAACCACAAAGTCATGATTACCGATGGACCAAAGATCATCCATTAGAACAAGTTCGTGGAAATCCCAACATGCAGTTCAAACAAGACACAGCTTCCACAGATCCTGAAAAGGATATGTCGCGCTCACCGGTGAGTATTTGTTGAACCGAAGAACATTAAGGAGCAATGCAGATTCTGCCTGGATCGAAGCAATGCAGATGAACTTCACAATTCACAGACTAAAAGTTTGGGAACTAGTCGACCAACCATTTGGCAAAAGATGATTATAAAGCTAAAGTGGTTATGGAAAACAAAAGGAGAAGATCAGACTGTAATTCGCAACAAAGCATGACTTGTGTGCTAAGGTTATGCTCAAGAAGAGGTAATTGATTTCGAAGAATCATTGCACAGTTGCTCGCTTGGAGGGCAGTTTCGGATTTCGTTTGCCAACGCAGCACATCAAGTCTTTTCCAATCTATCAAGATGGATGGAAAACGGCATTTCTTAATGTCCACTAACATGAGGAGGTTTATGTTGCTCATCGAAGGTTCGTCGATCAGATTATCCAAAAAAGTATACCTTCTCGGGGAAAGCTTGTATGGATTAAAAGCAGCTCCAAGAGCCTGGTATGATGACTTTCAACTTCTGATGTCCAAAGGCCTTTACTAAGGTATAATTGATCCCAACGTTATTCAAGATAAAATACGGAGGATATTCTACTTGGCAAGATGTACGTTGATGACAAAATCTTTGGGTCAACAAACCCTAAATATTTAAAAAGATTTAAAAAGTTAATGCATAGTAATTTGAAATGTCTTAATGGGGATGATGAAATTCTTTTTAGGAACTACAAAACCCACCAGTCCCCAAAAGGTATTTTATCAATCAGGCAAAGTACGCTTTTAGAATCTAAAAAAGCAAATAATATGGACAATTGTCACTCCATTGTACAACCATTGGGCTACAAAACCGTAGAACCAATCCTGATACCGAAGTAAAATCGGCCTCCCCCGCCCACTGATGTACTGACATCTATAGACCAACTTAGTGCAATCAGTATGTATTATGCCTCGTTATCAAGCACGACCATACACAAAATCACCTCAAGGAGTTAAAAATCTTTAAATACCTAAAGGGTTCCATTAACATGGACTCTGGTATCCAAAGGAATCTGGCTTTAAACTAACCAGCAATTTCCATACCACTGATCATGCCGGATGCCTGTGATACTCGAAAAGCACTTTCTGACGGATATAGTTTCCTTGGTGATAAGCTAGTAAGTTGATGTCAAAGAACAAAACTGCACTACAATGTCTTCAGTCAGAGACAGATTACGTGGCGTTATCTGCAAGTTGTGCTCAAGTAATGTGGATGAGGACACAACTTCAAGATTATGGCTTCAACTACAACAAAATACCGTTGTACTGCGACTCTCAATCAGCCATAGCAATATCATGCAACCCCGTACAACATTCGCGAACAAAGTACATCCATACTCGGTATCATTTCATAAAGGAACCGGTTGAAAATGGAATAATAGAATAATATTTGTCAAACTGAATACCAAGTAGTCTGACATGTTACGAAACCCGCTTCCTGAGGATCGGTTTAAGTAATCTTGTCCAAAGAAGGTATGAGATGTTGACTCCAGATTAACTGAGGTTCTGAAAAATGAGACTGCTTGATATCATCATCAAACATCACCATGTAAATATTTTTTGAGAAAAAGAAAATACAAAATCAGAAAAACATAAAATTTCCAAAAAATTCTTTCCGACATGGTCTCGTGAATCGATAACCATTTACGTATTAGAAATGACGATTAACAGTGACACTGTAGAAAATGAAGGTTCGAGCGGAGAGTTGCAATAGTTTCAACATGTCATTTCTAATTTTTCCTAAATGGCTATGTGCAAATATCAGTACAATAACCCGAACTTCGTATAAAGAAGATTCTAACTTATCCTCACAACGAGAAAAATAACGTTTCTCGGTCTTGAGTTTTCTTACCAACATTTCAATTTTTTAGCTTCAAGAAAAGGATAATGTACTTTCAGGTGGCGCTTACACCTTAGCGTTAGAAGATAAGTCCTCTAACAATTGGATTTTCAAAAAGTTAACAGCATATAATACAAATCTTGTGTATTGCAATTTTCAAGAATTTCCTCATGACAATTCTAACATTCAAATTGTTGTCAACACTCCAACCCTCACAATGTTTTTCAAAAGACACAATTTCACATTGGACCTATTTTTGAGGGGGAGTTTTTAAAAACAAAGTTTTAATGATTTTGGATACATCATCTCACGACAATTCTTATGTATTCAAAACATTATCAAAAATCTTCAAACCATTCATTCTGATACTATTTTCTCCCCGCCAGAATTATTTCAAGACATATTTTAATCACAGGTTTTTCCAAAACTAAGTGTTTTATTATTTAAAATAAGGGGAGAAAATTATTTAAAAATATGATCTAATCGACTAATATGCTAAACATAATAAAAGGTTTTATTGTTACGATCGTATAAACCCAACAACATCTATAATTTCCCGACGATTTCAAGCAAATAAAAAGGTGTTAGGTTAGGAATCAATCCTATGGTCCAACCCAGAACCGGAGGATCTACCCAAGGAATAATCCAAATGTTTAGAAATAGCAGTCCCATAGTTTATGATTGGAGATGAATGAATATGGAAATAATGGCCAACTAAAGATTGAGCTAACACTAGAACAATCACAACAAGGTGTTAGTAAGACGTCCTATAAGCAATTGCACCGTTAAAGAATGAAAAAGACATGGTATGGGATAAAGGGTGTAAACAAAGAAGCCCTCCACACAACTTAAGGCAGAAACCGGGTCAATACATATGCTTTCAGAATCACATGTTGATTGCTGACATTGAAAACGACATCATGGACCTAGTGATGCAATGCACAACCCTCCCCAGCCATTCGGGTTTCTCTCAACAAAAACTTGTCTCATTGACACGAGATTCAACGTTACTATTGCATCTCAATTCCCGCGATCTTTGATATTGAATAGGTGGCAATCTGCTCAAGCCTCCGAGTACTAAAACCAAAATGCACTAATCGAGTCTAGAGCCAAGAGATCAATAAAAATCTCGTTAGGACACATTCCATTTCAAACACTTGTTGAACATCATCAAGTTTACAAGCTGTTAACAAGAGTCCACTTATTATCATGTGATATTTGCCGAACATCCCGAGTGATAACTTATGACTTCACAATGAAAATGGAAATCTGCTTGATCAGCCATCAAACAAGCTCTTGGTAGGTGACTTGCGAGATTCTATATGAATCAAACTTGTGACAACTGGATATCGATTTGGTCCAGTAAATGAATTGACGGTTGATGAATTTTGATAAAAGATTAAAACTCCTGATGTGTTACAAAAACGCTTTTACAAGTAATACGTCGATTGATTTTCAAATCAATTTTCTCGATTATCACTAACGTAAACCTGCAGGTTAAAACGGTGGTGACGGTATCCCAATCAACCAAAGTCGATTTATTACCACATATTCATGCTCATTCTACAAAGACAAACAATCATGAAAGCTCAAGATTTAAAGACAAAGACTTCCGCTAACTCTGATTTGAAGCTTTCAAGATGAGGCATAGTATGAGAATGTTGGTAAAAGACATAAGATCGCAAGATGGCATAGACGATAAAGACAATGACAAAGGCTCAAAGTCAAGATCACAAAGCATGAAGGAACAAGCTTACAACAAAGAACAAAGAGAAAGACCAAGACCACATGAGCTTAACGACAAAAGCAATCTCATTGATCTCATGAAGGAGTGTCATCAATGAACTCACTTCGGGGGAGATTGTTAGCCTCAAAATATTGAGTCGAACATGAAGTTCGTCCATTATGTATTTAAGTCTCGGTCATTCAATTAGTTAACGTTGTAATAGGATAATATCGGGAATCAGGCTCGATAGTTAATCTAATATTGTATATGTTTCGGGTTTAATCCCAAGCAAAACCCGAGCCCGGGTCCTAGTCAAATATCCCGGACGTCACTTTATGTGTCGGGGTATAAATACTTTTTCTTCTTTAGAAAAAGTAACCAAGTTTCATTTCTAATATATCTTTCTCATTTTCTTTTCCTTTTCTCTCTCAACTCTCTCTCTCTTCTTTCACTCTCTAAACCATTATCTCTTTTCTAGTTTCTTGGTTCGATTCGTGTATGATATATGTTATGAAGTGATTACGGGATCCTACACATTCCATACAAACTGTACAACAAATCATCTTGCGTCCCCTTAACTAGTGCAGCCTATTGATTGATCATTCCAATGTTAACAATTAAGAAATTAAACCTGCTAACATCAAAAGCTTTGGTTAAAAGATCAGCTACATTGTCATCAGTGTAAATCTTTAGCACCTGGATAAGTTTCTTTTCATAAGCATCCCTAATGAAGTGGTGCCTAATTTCAATATGCTTTGTTTTGGAGTGAAATACTAGATTCTTTACAATGCATATAGTACTCTCATTATCAATGTAGATCTTTCTGTTCATAATATTGAACCCATAGTCTAACATTTGATTTTGAATCCACAAAACTTGCCCACAGCAATTTGCAACAGCAACATATTCTGCCTCTGTAGTAGAAGTAGCCACAATTGTCTGCTTCTTGCATTGCCATGAAATAAGTCTCCTGCCAAGAAATTGACAACCTCTTGTTGTGGATTTCCTGTCAAGATTTGCTCCAGCATAGTCACTATCTGAGTAGGCTTCTAGGTCAAATGTTGACAATCTAGGATACCAAAGGCCCAGTTTGGGTTTGCCTTTGAGGTACCTAAATATTCTCTTTACAACATTTAGATGGGAGGTCTTTGGAGTTACTTGAAACCTAGAACAAGCACAGACTGCAAACATAATATCCTGCCTAGAAGCAGTCAAGTACATTAAAGAGCCAATCATAGATCTACAAAGATGTACATCCACATAAGCAGCTTCCTCATCCTTGACCAAAGGCTTCTGGGTCTCAACCGGTGTACTAGCAGTCTTCACACTGGCAAAATTAAACTTCTTTAGGATTTCTGCAACATACTTATCCTGACTTATAAAAATACCATCTTCTTTCTGTTTGACTTGTAATCTAAGAAAGAAGGTGAGCTCTCCCATAGAACTCATCTGAAATCTACTCTTTATTAATGCCTCAAATACATCACACCAAGAACTCTTTGTAGAACCAAAAATAATGTCATCCACATAAACTTGTACTAACATGATATCCACTCTTTTGTATCCACTCTTCAACAAGAAAGTAGATAAAGTAGCATACCAGGTTTTGGGAGCTTGGTGTAAACCATAGAGGGCTTTCACAACTTTGTAGACTGTTGGATCCCTTACTGAATAGATCTTGAACCTTTAGCTTGCAAAGGGTTTGCTACTTTAGATAAATCCAAAGCAACAATAATGAAACACTGATTTAACACTATTGATTATGCAAAAACTAATCAATAATGCTAAGAAGAACAGTATTAAGTAACACAAGAAAACTTTGTATTATAACTTGAATCTGACTAGATTATAGATTACAAAGACTATGATTACTAAGATGATCTCTATTGGTTTATGTTGATCTATATCAACTAACTATGACTATGGTTCCTTTTATACACCAAAGAAACCTTAATGGGCTTTACAAAATGCATATAGAGATCATGCATATCATTTCCTAAGATATCTCATGCATATCTCTAACTCTAACTAACTTCTGCATAAGCAGACTTAACTATTACATAACCAGTACTAACATATAATGAATTACCAGTACTAACTATGCTAACTCTTCTACCAGTACTAACAAGTGTACTGGCAGAACTAACTATATAACAAACAAAATTAAGTCTTGTATACATAATTCCTAACAATCCTCCCCTAAACTTGAACTTTACTTGTTAACTTCAAGTTTCTTTAGTTTTCTTCAGCTTGAGCTTTTGAGGATTGTATCTAAACACTTCTCTTTAATCATTAGCTTCTCTTTAATGATGATCTGTTTGTTGTTGATTTGAAGACAAATCAAACTTTGGCTTTTAATCTTTTACAGCATCTCATCCTCTCTGCATCACAGCTCCACAGCAACATCCAACTAAGTTTTCTTTGTAGTTTTTGGCAAACTATCGGCCATCAACGGATTTGATATGTCTTTACCATGAGCCGTTTGCTATGGACTAGTCAATGCTTTATTGCAATAACAAGGTGCATTGATAACCAGTAGCCATTTGCTCTGGAGTAGCCAATGCATTAGCACAACACTATGGTGCATTGATTACCATATAGTTTTTGGTAAACTGTCAACCATTAATGGATTTGAAAAGTCTTTACCAAATTCGTTTGCTTTGGACTATCTAGTTCTTGATGTCTGTTAGACATGGTGAACTGATGACCATTTGTTGTGTGGTTGCTAAACCAACACTTACATAATCCTTCTCAACTCCATTACAGCTTCCAGATACACAAATCATACTTACAACTACTGAGAGACCTTCCAAACATCATCATTTCAAGGTAGCTTATTCTGAGCTTGCTTCTCTATTAACTTCAACAATTGATAGCAAGCCTCATCCTTCTTATCTCCTTGAAGCTTCTTGCTCAACATAGCTTGACACACATCAGCTGGTAGAGGATATCTTCTTTCTGTCAACATGTAGATATCAGCTGATTCCAAATTCAAATAATGCACTATACATGTGTCATAATATCTCCAGCTTATCATCTTTTGTTGATATGGTAAATTCCAGACTGGATCTGTGCTTAGAGGTGGATCAAACATAGTTTTGATATCTCCCTAAAATACTCTCTCATACTCATCCTCTGGCCCATTTATGCCCTACCTTTGCATAACTAGCCTGTATAGCTCTGTAAGGTCATCCTTTGAAATACTTTTAAGCATAGCTCCAAAATTTATGTAAGTGATGTAAGTTCCATCTTCTATTATAATCTGATATACACCCTTCCTACCAAGCTTGCTTATCTTCCAATTTACTATACTAGGAGGTTTAATAGCTACTGGAACAACACTTATTGGAATATCAGTACCTGAAGAAGAATCTGTGTCATTGGCTTTTATAAGTGCTTCCATGTCTTCTTTAACTTCATGTTGTGCAGTCTTGTCAGCATGTATACCCTTCCTAGCTTTTTGCTTCTTTCTTTTTCCTCTCTTCTTTATTTGCTCTTCAATCTCTTCCTCCTTAGCAACAATTGGTTCTGCAACACTCTCTTCTTTAATACCAATAGTCTTTTGTTTCTTTGAAGACTCTTTTTGAAGCTCTATGCATGCTCTTTTCACTCTTATCTTTTCAATCTCATAATCTTTTTTGAAAGAGTCTTTTGCTCCGGTTGCAAGATTAGAGGCTATAGAGATTTTCTCGCGTTTGCCGCTTACATGAACATGGTCGTCCTACAAAATTGGATGTAAGACTGCGTTTCAAATGGTAATCTGCGGAAGAGATTTATTTTATCCACCAGTCGGTTTGTGGATCCAGATAACCCATATCATGTGTACAAGCTAAAGAAAAGCACTTTATGGGATGAAACAAGCACCACGCGCGCGTGGTATGAGCATGTTTGTCTTCATTCCTGATATCCCAAGACTTCTCCAAAGGCTCAGTGGATCCTACTCTGTTCATCCGTAGGGAAGGCAAGGAATTACTTCTGGTACAAATATATGTCGATGATATTATCTTTGCTGCATCTACACCTGAACTTTGTGACCTATTTGCTAAAATCATGTGTTCAAAATTTAAGATGTCAATGATTGGCAAAATCTCATTTTTCCCCTTAGGATTACAGATTTCTCAAAATCCTAGAGCATCTTTTATAACCAGTCGAAAATTATGCCCTTGATCTTTTAAAGAAATACGGTTTTGACTCTTGTGACCCAGTGGATACTCCCATGGTGGAGAAATCCAAACTGGATGAGGATAAAGAAGGAAAAGCAGTATGATCAAGTCACATTATCATAGTATGATTGGCACCCTCCTTTATCTCAGAGCAAGTAGACCTGACCTATAATTTTCTATATGCATGTGTGCCCGGTATCAGGCTATGTCCTACCAGAAAAGTCACTAACATGCGGTTAAAAGATCTTCGGTATCTAAAAGAACCGTCAAACGGAACTATGGTATCCGAAGATTCCTTCAATACACAACAGCATTTGCAGATGCGGATCATGTTGGTTGTCAAGATATACGCCGTAGCACATCTGGTAGTATGCAGTTTCCAACTTAACACATAAAGGATGCTCCATCAAATAACTACTTACTTATATCAAATTGAAATCCAAATGACATAAAGGAATGAAAGTCTCGCAACGACTTCCAAAATATGAAATATCCAAATGAAATAATCAATAACAACATGACGAGGTAAATGACGGGTTAAACTTATGCTGGGCCTCGCTTGGGTTTTACTTTGCCTCCGCAAGAATCACCCTACTCCACGGGTCCAACCCTATTACTCGCATCCGACAAATGATCAAATATCCTATCTCTTTCGGTTCCACAAGAGGCTCCTTATAACGCTTAAGTCTAGTTGGGAAAATGGTTCCCCAGCAAGACTTCTTACGAGTGAGGGAAAAACATAGCTAAAATACTAAGAAAGTAATACATATTATATCAAATAATGGTAGACAAAATAACTAAATGAAAACTTAGCAAAATATAAAATATATAAGCTATGCAAAAATAGAGGGGAAGCATAGCAGTTATAGCATTAAACACTTAAGCCCTAAATGCATCTACATAAAGGACTCCTAGGTTATAGTCTAGGCTCAACCACCTACTTCTCTATAACCAATGGCTCTGATACCAATCTAAGCATAAACAAGAATGGATATCATCACAACACATGATGTCTATATAGAGAATACTAAAATGAAAACTAAAGTAAAGCAAAGACACAAAGTGTCATAACAATACCCAAAACCTAATGGTGTCTTTATTAATGAGAAAGAGGTCTCGTCAATAAATGACATGTAAAACATAATCCAAACAATTCATGCAAACGCATTTATTTAAACAGAAAGCATAAAGAAACTCCAAGCATCCTACGGTCTCTTCTAGCCACTTCGCTCTATCTTAGCACCATTAAGCTCACCTGAAAATGATGCTTAAAACGTCAACATAAAGTTGAGCGAGAATCATAGGTTTACGACATACAACAATATCCCAAAATAAACTTTCAATTAGCTGCTGCAATTACCAAAACAATTCATGACAACAATTAACAACAACGGGACGGAACGTGCCCACGATCCACAATCATATCAACTACATATGTGCGCTACAT
The DNA here is from genome assembly GCA_026074375.1 of Tanacetum coccineum. Taxonomy (NCBI): domain Eukaryota; kingdom Viridiplantae; phylum Streptophyta; class Magnoliopsida; order Asterales; family Asteraceae; genus Tanacetum; species Tanacetum coccineum. The sequence continues at coordinate 63,191 of BQNB010006458.1, read as the reverse complement.
GGCCTCATATTAGCTCACGCAGTCTTACCACCGTCACACCTCGTTTTGCATATTGGGATCCACAATACCAAACATATCATATCGCAACACAACGGGATGGAACGTGCCCACGATCCAATACACATAACCACAACAAGCTTAAAAACATTTTAACACGACAACAAGACAAGCATCATTCTCACCCCAAAATAACATGAGAAAAAGGGGCTATGAAACTCACCTTTGCTTAGCTTTCCAAAAGATTCCAACAAAAAGCTTCACAAACAACTAGCACAAATCTAAACAACAAAATAACTCGTGTTACACGCTACTAAGCCAAAATCTTAATGCACATGTAACAATCATATGATGGATGTCTAAGGTGTTCTATTAACCCCATGGGTCACCCCGACACCATACCCAACTTTAACCACTTCATTAACAAGTTTCACTAGTTAGTCACAATTTGTTCAAAACTACAGAATTTTAACGTGACTTAACGTACTCAAAACCTCTACTTACTGACCTCCATAATTCATACCAAAAATCACATATGTTCATTTATGAGTATATTAACTACCTCATGATTCCCAAGAGCCATTTACATGCACAAGTACTCCTAAGAAAATCAAACTTCAAAACAGTCCTAATTCGGATCTGTTTGCACACTAAAAAGTTTGGACCTAAAAAACATACTTAGACTTCAAATTAGAATCTCTCCTTTGTTGGATTTATAATAGACACATAGAACTAAACTCCTGTATAAGTTCTAAGCTAAATTCGAATTTTAAGTGGGGGTTTTACAACTCGTAATCTGACCCGTATTTATTGTTTTGATAACTTTTCTTGCAACCAACGTTTGAATGACTTCCCGACCTCAAAAACCTTCGAGGCCGGACGTTCTGGAAACTAGACTCTCTGAGCTACATCATAGGCACTGGAAACTTGACAAACTATTACCATCACGTAAGAAAACACCGAACAACACAGCCCTAAATTTCCTACCCTAAACGAAATCAAATTCAACGCGATCTAAACCTAACGAATACACCCAATGATCCTAATTAAACCCTAAACAATAAAACATGTTTAACTTATAATCCTAAATACAGATGTTATGAAACCCTAATTATCCATCATAATAATTATTACATGTTTTTAATGATAATTAACTCAAAGGATTATAATTTATACCTTAAATCTTCGAATCTTGAACACAAAAATCACCAAACTTGAAAAAAAAAATTCTTCTTCCTCCTTTGATAAAATTCGGCTGGGACAATTAAAAACAAGGGGGAGAAGGGTTTTTGGTATTTATAAGGTTTACAAAAAGGTTTAGGATAGATATCTTTTACCAATTTTAATTAGAGTATGATTTATTTTCCTTTTTTTCTTTCTTTTCCTTAAAACCGGCCGATTGGCCTTATTTATATATTTTTTATTTTTTTATTTATCTATTAATTACTTAATTATTAACATTACCTTAAGTTTTTATAAAAACCTTAGCTTGCTTGCGCATACCTTTTTGCTTAAACGCAATTTACTAGACTTTTAAAAATAAATAACTTTTTATTTTTATTAACCCTAACTTTCCAAAAATAGAAATTTTATTTCTTTCATATTCTAACTACTAGAACCTAATCTTATCCTAATATTACTAACACAAAAATACATATACGTATAATTACTTACACAATTAACGCGAAACCGCTTCAATCACCAAAATCATTTCCTTGTCACTAAAAGTGAACGAAATGAACTCGACAAAATCCAACACAAATCCAATCCTAATGAGACGATCACGCTCAATGGATTGATTATCAAATCTCACATATCCCACACAACACACATAAACACATATAACACATAACCCATTCATTGCAACATATACATAAGTCAACACTAATAGTTTGACTAACCTGCTCAAGTCATGGTTGTCACAAGAGTAATCATACAAAAGCACACAAAAAGAAAATATTTTTGTTGTTTTTTTTAGAAAATAAATAAAAGATATTAGTAGAAGAATGGATGAGGGACTCCTCCACACTTAAGTTAAGCACGGGTTGCCTCCCGAGAAGCGCTTAATTTTTAAGAGAGTCTTTAGCTAGAATCGTACTTCGGGAGTCATTCTTTTGGGAAAAAGGGAGTAACTGCTTCCCCTGAGTCATTGTCTTCTTCATGATATAGTTTGAGTCGATGGCCATTGACTATGAACGTCTTTCCTTTTTTTCCATAAAGTTCACATATCCAGATGGATATTGATGTTTCACTACATAAGGTCCTAACCATCGAGATCTGAGCTTTCGGTTGTTTAAATTTGTACATTGAGTGAAATAGCAGAACCATGTTTCCTTGTTTAAATTCTTTTCTCATTCTTAATTTTTTGTCATGCCAGACTTTGGTTTCATTCCTTGTATAGAGGAGAGTTTTCAAATGCTTGGTAACAATTCGTCCTAACCCGTGTAATGAAACAATTCTTTTCCCACCAGCAGCAATAGATTTTGGGTTGGCAATATTTCAGTGCCCAGTATGCACGATGTTCAATTTCGAATGGTAAGTGGCAGTTCTTTCCATATATTAGTTTTGCATGGTGTAGTACCCGTAGGTGTTTTGCAGGCAGTGCGAAAAGCCCACAGAGCGTCAACAAGTTTTCTTGCCCAAATAGCAGGATTGTCTTTAACAGTTTTTTCAAAGAATTCTTTTAGAGCTCTGTTCGTGTTTTCAACTTGACCACTATTTTGAGTTTATAAGATGTAGAGAACGGTGGGTTAACTCCATATCTTTTCATGGTTTTTTCCATTATTTTGTTTCAGAAGTGAGTACCTCGGTCCCTGATTAGAGCTTTGGGCATTCTAAAATGGCAGAATAGTTTCTTTAGAAAGGTGACTACTACTTGGGCATCATTGGTTGGTAAAGCTTGAGCTTCGGCCCATTTAGATATGTAATCAACAGTGACTAGAATGTATTCAAACTTATATGATTTCGGGAATGGTCCCATAAATTCGATACCCCATATGTCAAGAATTTCACATACTTGAATGTTGTTTAAGGGCGTCTCATTACGTTTTGATATATTTCCGGTCTTTTGGCATGCTTTACAAAGGCGAACTAGAGTATGAGCTTCTTTGATGATTGTTGGCCAGTAAAATCCTGAATCAAGAACTTTTTTTAGCAGTTATGTTGGTTCCATAATGACCACCGTGTTGTGTCTGTGGTGACATTGATATAAAATGGTCGTGTTTCTAGGTCCAATATATCGCATGTGATCAACCGTCGGAACATACATGAAAAGGTAAGGTTCCTCCAAAAGTAGTGTTTGATGTTCAGAAAAGAATTTGTTTCTTTTGTTGGGTACGTCATTCCTTTTGTATAATAGTACCGACCAAGGTAATTTGCAAAGTCTGTGAAACAAAGGTTCACTACGGTGTTTATTTCCATGAGAGTTTCTCCAGGAAAGTTATCATCGACTTCACTGTCATCGCTTGTTTCATCATTTTCAAGTCGGGATAAATGGTCGGCTGTAACATTTTCTGTTCCTTTTATGTCTTTGATTTCTATGTCAAATTCTTTCAGAAGTAGGATCCATCTAATAAGGTGTGGTTTAGCGTCTTGCTTTTTAAATAAGTGCCATAGAGCTGAATGATCAGTGTGAACAATAGTTTTTGAGAGAATAAGATAGGATCTGAATTTGTCAAATGCAAAAACTACAGCCATAAGTTCTTTTTCGGTTACGGTGTATTTTTGTTGAGCTGGATTAAGGGTTTTGCTTGCGAAGTAGATCGGGTGAAAGTTTTTACCATCTTTTTGACCTAAGACGGCTCCTACAGCGAAATCACTTGCATCACACATAAGTTCAAATGGAAGATTCCAGTTTGGGCTTACGATCACAGGAGCACATGTGAGTTTCTCTTTCAATAAATCGAATGCTTTTTGACATTCATCATCGAATTCAAATGGAGTATCTTTTTCGAGCAGTTTAGTTAGAGGTCGAGCAATTTTTGAGAAATCTTTAATGAAACGTCAGTAAAAACCTACATGTCCGAGAAAGCTTCTAATACCTTTGATATTAGTCGGGGGTGGAAGTTTTGAGATTACGTCGATCTTTGCTTTGTCGACTTCAAGTCCGGCGCTAGACACCTTGTGTCCGAGCACAATTCCTTCTTTGACCATGAAGTGACATTTTTCCCAATTAAGGACAAGATGGGCGTCTTTACAACGTTGGAGCATTTTATCGAGGTTGTTTAGGCATGTGTGGAAAGAGTTTTCGAAGACGGAGAAATCGTCCATGAATACTTCGACTGATTCTTCAATCATATCGTGAAAGATTGCTAACATACACCTTTGGAATGTTGCAGGAGCATTGCATAGCCCGAAAGGCATTCGCCTATAAGCGTATGTGTCAAAAGGACAAGTGAATGTTGTTTTTTCTTGATCATTAGGATCGATAAGAATTTGAAAATACCTAGAAAAACCATCGAGGAAACAGAAATATTTTCTTCCTGCTAGTCTCTCTAGCATTTGATCTGTAAAAGGTAAGGGAAAATGATCTTTTGCGGTCGCTTCATTGAGTTTACGATATTTGATGCATACTCGCCAACCCGTAACGGTTCTTGTTGGGACAAGTTCATCATTTTCGTTTGTGACAACTGTAATACCACCTTTCTTTGGCACACAGTGAATAGGACTAACCCAAGGACTATCGGCAATTGGATAAATTATACCGATATCCAAGAGTTTTACGATTTCTTTCTTAACAACTTCTTGCATGTTTGGATTTAACCTTCTTTGTTTTTGGACAACTGGTTTCTTGTCATCCAAGAGTTGTATCTTGTCATTACAGAATGATGGACAAATACCAGGAATGTCAGTTGTTTTCCAAGCAAAAGCTTGCTTGTGCTTTTTAAGGATGGATACAAGTTTGTCTTTCTTTTCTTTGGTAAGCTGAGATGATATGATAACAGGGAGAAAAGAAGGTTCTTCCAGGAATACATATTCCAGATTATCAGGAAGGGGTTTAAGTTCAAGATCCATAGGAGGTTCTTCAAGGGATGTCTTGATTTTATAATCTGTGTTGATAGTGATTTTTTCAAATGGTGGGTCTTTGGTGTCGGATTCAGAGTCAGAGTTTTCATCAGCAGTCATTGCCATGAATTCATCGAATTCAGCAAAGATTTCTTCTTCGAGAAGGGTTCCTTCAATGGAATGAAGGATTTTACTACCTTCGTCCAGAAGAGCGTCGAAATCTTCTTCTAGGATTTCATCAATAACATCTATACTGAAATAGGTATCATCGTTCGAATAAGAGTGTTTTATCGCAGAATCGATATTGAAGATCATTCATTCAGTTCCAACTCCAAGGTTGAGTTGTTTTTGCTTAACTTGAATAACTGCATCGACAGTGTGAAGAAATGGTCATCCCAAAATGAGGAGAACTTTACTATCTTCTTCCATTTCTAGGATAACGAAATCGGCAGGAAAGGTGAATTTACCAACTTCAATGAGCATATTTTCAGCTATTCCAACGGGGTATTGGAATGATCTATCGGCTAATCTCACGCTCGTTTTGGTAGCTTTAAGAGTCTATAGTGATAATTTGGCATATAGTGAATATGGCATAAGGTTAATGCTAGCACCAAGATCGGCTAAGGCATTGCAGGAGAAAGTTTTGTTGAAATTACACGGAATAAGAAAACTTTTGGGATCTTCGAGTTTAGGTGGAACTTTATTTTGAATCATTGCTGAACTTTCATCGCTTAAGAAAGCGGTAGAGATTTGTTTGATTTTGTGTTTGTCGCTTATGAGTTCTTTGAGAAATTTTCCATAGTTAGGCATTTCGGCTAAGACGTCGATAAGAGGTACATTGATTCGGACGGCTCGGATCATGTCAAGGAATTTTCTGTATTGAGCTTCCATTTTCTCTTTCCTTAGGCGTTGAGGATAAGGGATTTTTGGTTTGTATGGTTTGGGCAACGAAGTTTCTTTAACTGGTTTTGGATTTTGAATTTTTGGTTGTGGTGTCGGTTCTTCGTCTTCATCATCGCTATCGAAGTTGATAGGGTTTTCAGAATCATTTTGTTGATTATCTGGGTTTACTGGTGGGTCATATGATTTACCACTCCTTGTGAATACGACATTCATATGCTCATTGCGAGATTGTGGTGGTTGATAGGCTTTGGAGTTGTGCCCTTTTGGGTTTGGTTGAGTGTTGCTAGGAAGAGATCCAGAGGGTCGACCAGATTGCTTGTCAGCAAGTCTGTCGAACTTGGTTTCAAGGTTTTGGATTGAAGCTTGATGATTTTTGGCTACGGTTTCGAGTTGGGCTTTGAGATCCATGATTGTTTCTTTGACGAAAGCATTGGTCGATTGCTGAGATTTCATGAAATCGTTGAATTGTTTTTGAAGGTCATAAGGTTTGTCATCAGTGTTAGATCGGTAGTTGTCTCAATTGTAACTACTTCGTTCGTTCGAACGCTAATTATCGCGATTCGAGTCTCGGTCGCGGTAATCATTGTAAAAACGAGTCTTACGAAAAGTTTGCATGAATTTAGCCTCTTCTTCGCGAGACATAGGTATGTCATCTTCATTAAGATCGGGTTTAGTTTTTTTAGCATGGGTTTGGAGTTCTTTATACTGAGCATCCATTTTAAGAGTCATGGCATCCATTCGGGCCATAATTTTTTCAGTATCAGAATTACTGCTACCTTCATCGGCGAAAGAAACGGTTTTCTTAAGAGATGATTTGGTTTTTTAATTTTTAGCCCAGTCGAGCTTGAGTAAGACTTTGTCTTCGAGAAACTGATAAGCTTGATTTGGTGTTTTATAGAGGAAAATACCACTGGCTGCGGCATTCAGAACTTCTTGGGTTATTTCGCTGAGACCATGATAAAAGATTTTGATAATATTGCCCTTGGACAGATTGTGACCATGGCAGTTTCGGAACATTTCCTTCATTCGAAGCCAGGCATCGGTTAGAGATTCGTTCTCATGTTGAGAGAAGGCTCGGATTTCTCCGAGGAGTCGGTCGAAAAGAGCTGGGGGAAAGAATCAGCTAATGAAAGCGATTCAAAGTTCATCCCAAGTTTCAATAGTTCCTTCGTTGAGTTCGTCCAACCATGTTTTTGCTTCTCCAGTTAGTGATAGGGGAAACATCATTAGGCGGACGGCTTCATTTTCAGTATCTCTGTATTTGAACAAATCATAAATTTTGAGGAATTCGTGAATGTGTTTATCAGGATCGGTTTTGGTTCTACCATCGAATTGGTTTCTTTTGACAAGGGTCAAGTGGTTACCTTTGATAGCAAATTCGTTAGCAGTTTCAGGAATAGTGATCGCGAAACCAGGAGTCAGAGCGACAACATGGTCGGCAGCCCACATGGGTTCATCATCCATTGGGTCGTAGTTTTGAAGAATATCAAGAAAGTAACGGAAGTAATTGATGTTAAAAACTGGCGGGTAGACAATTCTCGGGTGTGGTGGTGGATTATTTCTTTGATTGAATGAAACTCTTCTGTTTCGTCGACGACGTCTTCGATTCAGAGTACGTTCAGGTTCAGGTAACGGTTCAACAAGTTTAGAATTGGAAGCACGTGTATGCATCCAAAGGAGAAATTATTCGGGTCAGTTTGCCAGAAAACTGTACGGCGATTTGAAAAAGAGGGAGGAGTTAAAATAATTTTCCCGAGTTTGACTACAGAACAACTAAGATATCCGGCCGAGCTGCAAATAACTTTGTTGTCTATGTTCAAAAGCTTTAAATTTATAATGACGGAAACATACGGATAATTTATATGGAAAACTCACGGTAAAATATAACCACGTATGTAGTATAATCTTTTTAGGTAAGACCAGGTCGTTCCACATGGATTAGAGTAGTGTTCAAATAATCAGAAAGAAAATAGACTTTAACAATTTTAAAAATAACTTTTGCTTTACCAATGATAATAAGTATGACTACTCGGATAGTTGAGAAATAATTTATAAGTGTTGGAAATAATTAGACCTCGAAGATGAGACATTAATTTATAAAAATGATTTCTCGTTAGAAAACGTTTTCACAAACTAACTTGGTTAACTTAAGACTTATATTTAGTTAACTAGAGTAAATGTGTCGCTCAAATAATCCAATTACTATTATATCAAAGCTTATTTTGTTTATCAATTTATGAAAGTGGATTTCTTGGCACAAACGTTAAAGACCATAGACAAATCTTTAAAACCACATAGATCATAAACGGTCTTTCGACTTACCGATATTGCTTATATATTCTAAGTTGTAAGCAAAGATAGAAAGATAGACTATAAACAGTTTTGCAACATAAGCTTAAGATTAAAGAGATCATGATCATACCAAACACTTATTCATTATCATAACTTCACCGAGTAGTCATGAGAGATTTAGCCTCTCATGGCTAAGGAGTTCATAACAAAAGTACTTTTTACATAAACTTCCATTATTTCAATAACTAAGTAGGAAACCGTCTTCGTTCTTGATCGTTAGATCTTTTTCTTCAAAAGAAGAGGTGTTTTTTGGTGTTTAGGTGAAAGGAGGGAAGTATGTGTGTGAGGAGATTGGTTTTTAGAATGAGATGGGATGCTTTGAGGATGAAAATTCGTTCTTAATTTATATGCTAGTTTGGGTGCAAAGTGCGGCGCACTTAGGAAAAAGTGTGGCGGACTTTGGGTGTTAATGCGATAGCATTTAATGGCTTTTACTGGAAGTGCGGCGCACTTACAAATAAGTGCGGCGGTTTTGAGAAGTTAATGTTGGTGCATTTATTAGACTTTAATTCTTCAGACTTTGGGAAAAAGTGCGGCGGTCTTTGGCTTCAAAGGAAAGTGCGGCGCACAATGTTATAAGTGCGGCGCACATCTTGAGTTTTAGCTAGAAATCTTTTCTTTTCTTTGTATTCGCCTCCCAAAGTGTATAAATGCTTGAGCTTGGTTCTGTAGAGTCTTCAAGTGAACCTATAAGCAATTTAAGCTATTTAAGTATTAAAAGTTCATGAGAAATGATAAAATATACATAAATAACGCCATAAAAACATGTATAATTTGGGCGTTATCAGGTGACGTGGCAACACTTTTTCCCACGACATCTCCATTGTACCTTGTGCTTTAAACATAAGGCCATCTCCAATGCATTCGATTTCTTTTGAGTTTAATATAGTGCCATATCACCCGGTACAATATATTGGATATCCACATTACCATATTATAGTGGAGGACTCATTTAATTTATTATATAAAAATTTTGGATAGTATAAAACCAGTTTATGGGATTTAATTTAATACTTCATCTGTCTTCAAATAAGTGTTTAGTTTAATTTTTCAGAGTCAAACTGGTTCAACTTTGACATTAAATATCTTTTTTTGTGTTATATAATACTTGATGAAAATTATACCAATGAAAAATATACTTAAAACCCAATTCATTCATATATTTTGCATCAAGTATTATATAACACACGCAATAAGGTCAAAGTTAAACCAGTTTGACTCTGAAAAATCAAACTTAACACTTATTTTGAAACATATGGAGTAAAATTTATAACGGAAGGCCCACTTAAAAAGTTAAAAGATGATGTGTATAGAATAAAATTTATAGTGGAAGTAAAAAAAAACAAACTTCACCACATCTACAAAAGATCCCCAAATCAAGAACCCTAAATTGAAAACCCCAAATCAAGAACCCTAA